>QANX01003169.1:0-51449 GCA_003254975.1 Ochetophila trinervis
GCTCCATGCTTGATTAAAAAAATAATAATAAATAGGAATGAGATTAATTTATACAAGTTTGACAGTAATGAGAACAAGTGGGGCTTCTAATCATTTTGATGATTAGAATGTACAGCAATGCATTGTAGCGAAAAGAAGTGTGTGTGAGTTAGAAAACTTGTGTACCTGTTTTGCCCAATATAAAATAAATATTTGAGATTACAGAATATTGGGAAGATCTTATAAATTTGTTAAAAACTTTTGAAAGCAAGGGTTTAAGGAGACCCTACTGGTCGGATTGTCCATATCCACTGCAGGGTAATGAATACGGAGGATATATTTATGGTCCCAAACCATATGTTATATATTTACCAAAAAAACCGTATGTTATATTATTTGTGCTTTTTTCTTTTTCTTTTATAACATCTTCATGTATAGTTACTGTCAAATACGTTTTCTCATATATATATATATAATAATAATTCGTTCATCAAAAATTTTCTATTCATAATTTGTTCAAAACAATGCATATGGAATATTGATAAAGCCTGATAAAAATTTTACAAATCTTAGCAACATTGGATATGCATTGTCTCATATGAATATTGAACATAAAATTTATGATAAGAAATTTTTTTTATATATATATATATTACTTCTATAATAAATATATTTTCATTTTATTAAAATGTATGCCGCCATCAAAAGAATATTTTTAAGGATAAATTTAAAAAATTTAAATTTGCCACTAGTAATATATTGTTAGTGATGAACTTATTTTAATAAAATGATGATATTTTTAATTTTGTTTTTTCACACACACACACATAGTTATAATATAATAAGGACGCCGATGAAGACTTTATCTGAAATTAATCCATCGGTAATTGTTATAAAATGTCAATTGTGTTTTTTAATTTGATTGAGAATGTATTTTCAATGTGACAATCAACATGAATGACATGTGTTGTAACATATGATGTATTTATTATAAAGTCCTTATTGCATTTTTACTATATCAAAACATCCTAACTTATAGTCAGGACGTTATTTATTAGCTATTGATTTGTTTCAAGAGTTGAGATTTAAAGATATATTTGAAAATTTAATAAACTCATACATGGTTCACTTTCTTCTAGAATTTTAGTACTTCACCAAACTCATATATCTAATGACTGATAAGTGACATCCCGACTATAAAATAATAAATACATCTTGACCATATAAATACTTATAAATATTTTATGATGCGGATATTCGTACCATTTTAAAATGTAAATAGTAACTTAGTCACTACTGGACCACATGAGCACTATATATATGCTACTATCCGGATTGTAGTTAACAATTTATTTTAATGACAAAATTGAGGATTATCGTTACTAAAAATAAATTATTTAGTAACAATTGTTTTAAATATTTAGTGACAATCTTAATAAAAATTCAATCTTTCAAATTTTAATTTTTGGGCCTTTAAAACACATCATTTGAAAGCAAAAAGAAAAATCAGGTTAATTTCATAAGTATTGTATTATTGTGCCGTTTAAAAACAAATTCAATCTTTTTTTCTTTGGCCTTAAAATACTTCAATTGACAAATATCATGTTAATGTCATAAGTATTGTGCTTTTTAAAAATATTTATTTTTTTCCTTTGATCAAAGGAAATGCATCATCAATAGCACACATTAGAAAAAAAAAATATATGTCACTGTTGTTAATGTCATAAGTATTGTGCCCTTTAAAAACAATTTTTTTTTCTTTGATAAAAGGAAATGCATTAATAACACACATAAGAAAAAAAAAGAAATATATGTCATTGTTAGTGGTGATAACCATTAAAACATATACGCTATTGACAAATTAAATAGATACCATTAAAATATTAATTTTTTAATAGAGTTCTGTTATTAAAAAATAAAATAAAAATAAAATATTTCAACTAGTAATGATCTCACAAATAACAAGACTAAAAAAAAAGATTATAACAATTTTTCTTTTTTCCTTAAAATACTTCAATTGACAAATATCTAAGGATGAAAGTATCGAAGTGCAAAATTATAGAAATATCGGTAAAAATATCGATAAAATATCAATATAGATAAAAATTAAAAAAAAATGACAAAAATTTATAAGATGCTCTGTAATATGTAAATTTTTAATAAAACTTTAACATATGTTTATTTATTAAATACTTATCAATATAACTATAAAAATTAAAAAAAATATTGAACAGAAATTATATTTCTCATAATCATAAGACTTATAACATTCATTTACAATAACAAAAATAATAATATTAAGTGATGAGTTATTCATTAATTAAAATAATAATATAAATACATAATTATTTAAATATGATTCAATACCACATAGAATTTTTTGGTAGTTGAAAATTTATACTCTGTTTCTCATCTTCATTTTCAGCAGTATATTGAGATAAATATTAATCAAAAGCACATGTCTTTAATAAATTTGTACGTAATTGTTCATATGCCGACCCTATATATATATATAATATTACATATGATTTGCTAATAGTCATGATATGGGTACGATATTAGTTAACTCTATACATAATTATTGTCCCTTGATAGTTAAGCTTGAGAATGTTTTTATAAGTTACTATTTGATGACATTTCGTAAATATTCACTGAATAAGGGTTATGTTAACCTCTAGCCTTCACTGGTCCAAAATGTATAAATAAATATTCATCTTTTTATTGTGACATTTCTATTGTACAACTTTCTCTACGTGAATAGTCTTTTTCTATAACACCAATTTTTGGCCTAGCGTTCTACATCCATAATCTTCATTATGTATTGCATTTTTGAAATTTGAAAGCATAATTATATTTTGAAAAAAAAAATGCTAATGTTGTGCTTGAACATAATATTAGAAAGCATATTATTTCTCTATAAGTAGTATTAATTTTTTATATTTTATAAAAATTTATAATATTTTAAAAATTCTATAAAAAAAATTAATATTTTCAAACTTTCCATAAAAAAAATTCACAAATATTTTAGAAATTTCCACAGAAATTTTGATCAAATTGTTAAATAATTAAAATAGAAATTTTGACAAAAATATCACATAAATATCAGAAAAATATTGAAAATTTAGAAAAAAATTATAAAAATTATCCATTTTTTTTAGAGCAAATATTCTATCCAATCACATTAAAAAAAATGAAATTTCCACCAAATTTTGTAAAAATTTTCAATTTTTTTTTCATCCTTGCAAATATCAGGTTAATGTCACAAGTATTGTCTTTTTTGTTTTTGTTTTTATTTTTTTCCTTCCCGTTTATAGCATTTAGATAGTTGTAAAGATAGAGCTTCAACCCTGATATGCATTTGTTGGAATAACCTAAATTCCAAATAAACATTTACTAATTAACCAACTCTAATTTGTTTGGTAGGGCCGAATGATGGGCAGGAAGAATTTGAGCCATCCTAACTCTGAACAATAACAATGAGCTACTCTTGTCATAAGCACGAAATTCAAGAGCCAAGCTTTGTTTTTAGCTCAGATAATCCAAAACAATCGAACAGATGAAAACCAGTACCGGTATACTTGCTTTGGCCTCTCACTGTTCCACTCTCTGATTCATATTCTACAAACCCCAATAAAGCTGAAAAAGCACAAAAAAGGCTTCTTTTTTTATTTTTTTATTCTATTTTGTTTTTATAAAAGGGAATAAGACCCTCAAATGTCCTTACAGGCAGATAAAATTGCCTGAACTTTTGTTTGGACTGTCCTGAACTTCTATTGCCCCAAGACTTATCAGATCAGTTTGTTTTCACTATGGTAGCTCAAATTCCAAAAAGAAAAAAAAAAAAAAAGCGAATCAAAAAGTATAGCTTATAATTTATTCGAAAAAGATGTATAGCTTATAATCATACGTAAATTTAAATTGAAGCATCTAAAAATAATGAATTATGCCCTGTTCAAAGATGTCTTGTAAATTTTTATAGTCTAAAGTAGATGGCTTTTCTATGTGGTTAATGAGGAAACTATATGGGAAAAAAGATTAGATTAGCATAAAAAGGCCCTTGGATGTGAAGAACCAGCAAGAAATATTGGATTTGTCTTTTGCACTCTTCAGGATCGATGCGCTAAATGAAAGTCCAACACCGGCATTTCTCATGCAAAATGAAGATTTTTAATTTATGGGAAGACCAATGAGCAAATCCTGACCAGGTTTACCGAATCAAAGGAAAGTGCTCTGAAAACTCTTCCATGAAAACTTAAGGTCACTTGTGCACAAAACATGTTATGATCCAGTGAATCTGCCATCGAAGAAAAAGCACGCAGAAATGAGTATTGTGAAAAATTAGGTGCAGTGGACTTCTGGAAAATAGTTGTTAACTATCGATACTTACAATGTTATTCTTAGGATGATGCCAGTAAAATCCTTGAATTGCAATAATGGCTAGGTTAGAAGTAACAAGAACAAAAATTGACAAGGCATGAGTTCCCATCCATTCTAGCACCAATGTCAAACGCCTGATGCCATAGACATCCACCTGCAGCAGAGAGCAGAGAATGTGTTTATTTCATTGGGATTGTAACATATATATTAAAAAAATACCATAAAATTTCAACTCGTTGCACCTGCTTGAGAATGCCACATAAACACATAATGGAAAAAGGTCGCAGGCATAATTTGACTCGAAAACATTACAAATAATGCAGATAAAAGACTGACTGAAATGGATCTTTAATCTTTTAGCCTAAAGAGCTCAAATCGTCAACACAAGTTAGCCTAGAGTTCAATTGGAAGTGTAAGAACCTGTTTGGGGGTGCTTTTTGGTATGGCTAAAAGCGGTAGAAGAAGAGGAAAAACACCTTATAAATTATAAGGGGTTTGGGGGAGCGCTCGTTCTTTGATGAAGATTTTGAAATATGCTTAATGATTAAGTGTTACAGACTAATGGTTGACAATATATAAGCTCGTGCGAATAAGCTGGCTATCCTTTGAATGAATGGAACCTTAAGACTCACCAGTAAATATAATGCACAGAATGTGATTCCCGCAGATGCAGATGTAATTAGCATATAACTGATAGTATACAGAGATTTATTTACAGGGATTCCTGAAAAGAAAATATTAGAACAGAGAAAAAGAGTTAGCGTCAAATTAAAGTATATTAAAGTACAACAATATATCAGTTTGTTAATAGCTTGAAATTCATAAACATAATGAACATGTTGCTGATTGATCTCATCCAAAATAGCTTTAGAGGCAAAAATATTATTTCAGAGGGTGCATACCTACGAAGGCTAGAAACAGCCCAAGAATAAAAATTGAAACTGAAAACACGGACCAATTATCAAGCCGCCTTTTATGATCCTGAAAACCATTTCAGCAATATCAAATATATTGAACCAATGCCAAGTGATCATAGCTTATATAATGTATCAACAAGCAAGATAAGCCAGTAGAAAAAGTCTGTTAATGATACTACTGTTAGATGTGTTAATCAGCAAAAAATGAATAAGATGGCAGTATATTCATAAGATAATTTTCAAAGATTATACTTTTATGTATATTGTGTTCAACTAGAAAATGAGATGCGCTAGATTGAAAAGGGATTCCACCTGTAAGTGGGCAAGAACGTGACCATATTGAAGTCCAATTATGCAGGTTATTGCAGCTGTTAGAGAGCTGAGACCACATAACAAAGAAAATAAATACTTGTTAGAAGCAATGCATAACAAAAACCTGTTACAAAAGAAAGGAAGCTAACTCATCTATGCAGTTAGATTCAATATGCTTTCATTACTGAGGTTCAACTATTCAAAACGTTTGGAACACTAAAGGGACCTTTATTCTTGTTACAGACAAAAATGGATGACAGTGATTACTCTGATAGTCAGAAAGGAGAGCAGAGAGAATGATTTATGACTACAGCAAACTGAATCATGCAGAATTTCCTTTTTACATTTTGTCGTTTTTAACTGCATCTAAATTGTTACATTTTAAAATGTTATTACCAAACAACATTTACATATATTGAGGGTAGAGCAAATTAGGAGCAACGGAAGAATAGCTAGGATGGTTTGGTCAAATATGACTGCAATGTTTAGATGAGAAGATGGAGGATAGATACAAATTAGACTGAAACATATTTACACAAAAAAAAGTATTATATTGTAAATTAAAAACAAAATAGAAACTAAGAAAATTAAGCTGACCACCCTTCTAAAACTTCTCCCTATTGAACTTGATGAATAAATACTATTTAATATCATAGTGAAGTCATAATTATAACCATTTATTAAACATCTGACTAACTTCTTTGATCCTTTTGACCTGTATATTTTGTTTTATATGCTAACAAATCTGTAGATTAAGGAATCTCTTTCCATTTTCTATTCAAGCTCATCAAAGGCTTGACAGAAACTAGTTGTTCAATAGTTAGTTTCTCACACAAATATTCTAATTCTAAAATTCTTATAATTATATGTGCATCAACGACATGATCCATATTAAATTGAAGTTAACGAAACAATAGAGAGGACTCCTGTGAAGTAGAAAAGGAAAAAAAATTTAGAATGACCACCTTAAAATACCTTCAGGATCAAAAGGAGCATGACACCATGCAGGTGAACTCTCTGGAACTTGGCCATTGGCAGATATATTGCAGTCCTGTAAATTAGAATTTGAATAAAGCATCAACCTTTTGCATATCTTAAATTCCAAATATATGACAAGCATAATACAGTAATTGGTTTTGATAATTGGTGAGGTAAGCATTATACATTTAATGTAGGTAACCTCAACTTATAGATAGATACCTTCAAGTTTCTGTACGCAGGTTTTGCATACAGATGATCAATACCAAGAACATATCGATCAATCATTCCAGCAGAGCTACATGCAGGTCCAACATCTCCTCTGACAGAACATTTCACCTATCACAGTTGGCAAAAGAAATAAGAAAGACAAGAAAATAACAAATGTAAATTCAAGTAACACAATACTGGCAAGTACTTCACTGAATAATTAGAATTCCAGACATATGACTAATTGGATCACTTTCTCTAGTGTCAAATATGTGAAAAAAACTAACATAAGAAATTGCTAATGCAGCAATAAATCGGACTTGTTAGCAAATATACCTTCCTTTTCCAAACTAGTTTTAGGTAGGTCACCACAAAGAAATATAGAACTGCTAGAAGAATACTTATGGTGAATTAACTGTTCTATGTAGAGGGGTTGCAACTATACTCGTGTCATCACAACCTTAGATTAATTTTTCATTTGGCTAACCAGTTTTAAATTATTGAAACTCAAAAAAGAAAAGGAAATAAAATTTAGAAAGAATGAAATGATAAGCATGATCTCACCTTGTAAAAATGACTAGCAGCTGAAGGGTGCTCAGAGACTGCAGGTGATACATTGAATTGCCAATCTGGAACATACAGACCGTAGAATAGCCCCACATATATTGCTGATAGTGAAAACATAATACACCTAGAAAGTGAAAAACAGCAATTGATCCTACATGTTGAGCAAAAAGAAAATAACAATTCCTGACCCTATAAATACCATACAAAATGAAATAGTTTATCAGAGAGAAGAGGTTCAACTGGACCAAATAATTCTTAGATACAACTTGAGTTGCTTTCGGTTTTAAACAGATATGGCAGGTTGATAATGGTAAGTAGCATAATTTGAATTGTTGTATTTTATATAATTTCTACCAGAAGAACCACCATGTCCCTGCATGGTTGCATTCAATCCTCTAGTAAACGCTAGTAGGCAAATTGTAGATCATGGTGGTGGCTTCAATACGCTATTTTTACCAAATCATCAAGGGGAATGAATGAAAATTCAAATAGTATAATGCAGTTCAAAATTCAGTTATCTGCTACAAACATGGGTGTGCATGCACACTACAAACATAGGAGCTATCATGTTTCCGTAATTATTTTAGGTGAATGCTCTGGTCTCTTAATTATGTCAAAAGATCAACAAAGCAAAGATTATCAACTCATGTGCAGATCAGAGGAAATAATAAGGGCTATACGTCATGTAATCACTGATTCACTTCACCAGTCCCTAGATATAAAATGCACTAAAGGAAAGATTGACATGTTAAATAAATAATACTTTCTATAGCATTATATTAGCCTAACAGTACGTTAAATTATAAATGCTAGATTCAAAGACCTACCAATGCCAGTAATAACTCTTGAAAATTCCTGCTTCTCTCCTTGCTTGATGTGAAAGCCAGATTTCACATAAAGCAGCAAAAATGTATCCAATAGCTATCCTCTGGATTAAATGACAAAAGTAAAGAATACAAATTTAATATTCTGCATGTTCAAAATGACGGCGAAGTGAACATTTAAATTCTGTGATGACTAATTCTCTAGTACATTGACTTTTCTAAATGCAAGGACGTAAGCTAGTCGCTAAGGCAGTTAGTGATGAAAAAAGGCAAGAGGATTACTAGATACACATAGGCATGTAGCATTTTTTTGGTAAATTATAGGCATGTTGCATTACTGAACAAGTTACAAGTAGTGATTTTGATATTGGAATTTATGGAGGTATAATCACACACACCCACAGCATATATTTATATGTGTATGTTTATGTACATATGTAAATATGTAAATGAGTTTTAAATGTCTCAACAAGTTTTTAGATCTACGTGGGTAGCACTCATGGGTTAAAACTTGGTAATGTGCTTGTCCAATCATTCTATCATGGAAAGTACCTCAAGAATATTGAATAAAAATACTGAACCTGTAAAATGCCAAACCAGCGTATTCTCTTGATGTCAACACCATATGTCAAGGAAGTTGCTCCATGGAAATAACCCCCTGAAATGAAATGAATAGCATTTATTATATTTGATATTTCTTAATCTATAAAACAAGAGCAACAATGAAAAAAACTATTCAAACCAAATACCAATAAGAATAGATTGTCAAGTGGGGAAAAAAAAAAAAACTATGAAAGAACAAGTGAATTTGGGATTATGAAAATAACTATTCGAGGTTGAAAAGTATAATTATCTCTAGATGATACCATGATGGTTCCGACTTCCAAACTGTTTACAGTTTACGTACGAATGTCAATGCATATAAATATATCAACCTCGCTTTTGAAATGAAATATTCAGAACGCTCTGCAGTTTCGATCAATAAGTCTATGCAAATAGAATATATATCTCATATGAAAGTTATTTACAAATTTACCTTGAAGAAGAACTCCTAGAAGAAAAAGTTTCCCTGCCCTTAACAATGCTTTCCATGTAGCTTCTATTCGGTTAGGCACTTTCTACAATAGTAAATAGAGAGCACTGTTTCAAAATTCTAATAAATGTAGTAGTGAAATTAACTTCTTTTAACAAAATGGAAATCATAAACAGTTCAGATATAGGATAAGTACGCACATAATGCACAATTTTATTTTCTTTTTCTTTTTCTAGTTTTGTCGACATAGCACAAAATTCTTGTTTTTTCTTGTTTGAATCCCAATAAAATTGACGAACTTCTTTTAGTATTTAGAAAATGTCAGTTGTTGATTGTTCATTCTTATACTAAATACCTTGTAGACAAGTGCAGGAGAAATTCCGGCGATGAAGAGGAAAAACGGCATTACAAAATCGGCCAAATGAACACCGTTCCACGGCGAATGAGCAATTATCGGACAAATCGAGCCACCATAATCAGCTACCATCATCAGCTAAAATAAACAAATCATCATTACAAAGAAAGAGTCGAAACAAGAAAACAGAGCAAAACAATCAAGAAAAAAGAAAATAGAGCTCACAAAGACACAGAGACCACGGAAGACATCAAGAGAAGCGACGCGCGTGGACTTAACGTATCTGATTACCGTCTCCTGCGGCAGTTGATGATTTTCTTCATCGCAAGACAACGGCTTGTAATTCGCCATTCTTGGAAAAATGAAAAAGAAATCTCGGCCGAGTTGGAAATAAAACGAAGTTTCCGAGTCGTTACAAATTTATCTCCAGCTTCCAAAGCAAAGAGTGAGATGTCTTCGTTTATTGGTTTCGCGAAGAAGAAGAAGACGAAACTAAAAAACGATGTAGTTTTGAAGCATGGGAGAAAATATCCTACGCTCCGCAACACTATCCATATGTCTCGGAGTCATAATCATATCTTCTCGACTACCAAACGAATCAACTTCGTTTTCGTTTACACCCCAAAATAAAAGAAAGTGGAAAAGTCCCAGCTTATTTACAAATATAATTCACTACACAACCGTTGGATAATAGTGGAGCCCAGTTTTCCTGATCCAACGGTGAAAAAGAGATCATCGGTTTCCTCAAATACCACCTCTTAAACTGGACACGGAACCATGCAATTAATTATACTCCACTTTAGTAAAGAATATGCCTTCTTTTTTTCTTTTTTCTTTTTTTTTTCGAATGAATTTAAATAAATAACTAATTAATATTTAATAACAGATTATCCTCCAGCCAATCATGTATAGTGAAGTAAAGAATTGAAGCAATCAGCAATTTTGTCTCCGTCTGGCAAGAGTTTGGATATATTGGGAGTTATAAGAATTTTATACTTTCCAAACGCAAAATAGAAATAGAATTTGGTTGAAAGTAAAACATCTATTTTCAGATCCTATTTCAATTTAAAATAGGAAATATATATACACGGAAGAGAAAGAGAAACTGGTGCAAGACAAGCATTATAAACATTCTTCGTCATAGTCGTCTTTCTCGATTATCACAGTGTTTTCTCAGGCTTCGAAAGAAGAAAACGCTGCCGTTTTACTGAATCCTCTTTGGAATTCGTCAACAGTTCGTCATTGTTATTAGGTCATTCATCGGTACGTACATATATACTTTTAATGGATTTGCATACGTAATGCCAAATAATTTGGAGTTGATTAATTTTGCTTGATAATAGATAAACGAAGAGTCTGATATTTATATATTTTGTAATAAACCTTAATTTCTAATTTATTTATACTCCACATTGTTGGTAATTAATTATAGGTTGTGGGATTGTTAAAATTAATGATGTTTACAAATGCACTGGAACGGTCGCTAAGTTGAGGGACTTAAGAATCTGAAAAAAATTGATTAATTAAATCTAACATGTTTAAATTGGTTATTTTAATATAATTGAATTTGATCGGTTTTTAAAAATTAAAAATTAAAATTCAGTTCTGTTTGGAGTGTTAAAAATCGATCCGATCCAATTCGAACTGACTATTTTTTTTACAAAATATATGACAATTAGTTTAATATTATTGGTATGTAGGTAGGCCTGGCAACGTGTCGTGTTGAATCGTGTTTGTGTCGTGTCAAATTTTGTTCATCCGAACCCAACCCGTTAAGTTTTCGTGTTGAACCGTGTTCGTGTCGTATCGTTTCGTGTTCGTGTCGTGTTTTATTCGTGTTTACTAGACATGTACTTAAGTGTTTTATTTTTTTATATTTAAATTAATATATATTGTCAAATGATAAATCATTATCAATTCATGTCTATTAAGCCTAAATAAATATTCAAATAATATATTAAACATTTAAAAAAATATATATTAACATACTAAAATTCAACATAAATAATAACTGTGAATTTAAAATATGTAAAATACTATGAATTAAAGTTATATTAAATATTTATCGTGACTAAGAAACAAAATATGCATTTCAATTATAAATTTAAAAATATTCAAAATATTATAAAATAAACTAAAATTAATTTAAAAATATTCAAAATATTATAAACCAAACTAAAATTGTACATCCAATATAAGTAATAAAAAGATTGAATCTAAAATAAAATATTAATATATAAATAGATATAAAAATTGTAATTTTCCAATTAAATAAAATATGAATTTTATAGTTTTCTAAAACTAAAAAAAAAGTAATATAAAAAGTTAACTATAATGAAATAATTAAATTAATATTGTTATTATCGTGTCTTATCGTGACCCATCGTGTTAACGTGTTCCAACCCGTTTTTTTATCGTGTCTTATCGTGTGACACTGATATCAACCCGACCCGATATCTCAAATCCAAATCCGCAAATTATCGTGTCGTGTTATCGTGTCGTGTAACATTTTGCCAGGTCTATATGTAGGCTTTGTTATGTTAGCTTAAATTTAGAGTTAGATTACTGGATTATTATATTAATGTAGTAATTTTGTTTTGTTTTGTTTTAGTTTAATATGTTTATTTGTCATGTTATTAGGTTTTGAAAAAAAAAATATAATTTATTAAACAAATTTAAGCTCAAATGTCAAATATTCAAAGTAAAAAAAGCTCAAAAATTAAATTTTAAAAAGTTTAAAAAAATTAAATAAAAGTTGAAGTCAAACCGATTAAGCAAATCGATCCAATCCAATTACTAATTGTATTGAATTGGATTGGATGTATGGATCGAATCGAATTTAAAAAAAAAAAACGATCACTAATTAGACCGACTTGGTTATTTTCAAAATATATCGGATCATAATTAATGCACACTCCTAGAGCAACTTAAAAAGTAGTAGTAATAATAATTATAATAATTAATATTATGTAAAAAAAACAAAACAAAAACCAAAAAACTATAGCATACTAATTTGATTTAATTTGATTAGATTTTTTTTTTTTGTTAGCAAATTAATTTGAAAAAAGAAAAAGAAGAAGTTGGGAGTAGAAAAGAGATGGGGGAACAGAAAACACCCTTTGCATTCCTCTTGTTATCGGTACTGTTCTGTAACTTCCTCTGCTCATCATGCAACTACATCATTCTTCGACAGACCCAGGATCATTTACCAACTGTGAGTAGTATTATTCAAATTCTGTTTGACATTGTTTTTTTGAAAAATCCGCTACACTAATAAAAATCAATTAAATTTATTTATTATTTATTTTTGGTTGCAGTATTATTCGCCGTCTTCTGGTTTGAAAGATTAGCATTAGGCATAGGGATTAAGCTATGCTTATTATTATTATTTTTTTGTGTGGAATAGGATTGTGCAATGCTTCAATCAGTTTGGAATTAGACCCTTTAAGGTTGTCCCAGCTAGTCTCCACGTTTTACGCAGCTTGGAGTTCATTATCATCACCTGCTCAATAGGCCTGTGCCACCTGTTGCAAGAAATTTACAAGAAGAGGAATGATTCCAGTAACAAAATTATTTCTGGAGCCCCCACCTACCCAATCCCCATAGTAAGTATATCATATACAATCAAGTTTCAATGTCATATAGTTTCTAATATTATTATTATTATTCATTTAGCTTTTTTAATTTAAAATATAAGTCCGATACAAAATTTAAAAAAAATGTTATACTTATTAAAATATTGACTAAATTTATATATTAAATAATGTAGCTTGTGTTAATTTAAAATGGATTTAATTCTATTTATAATATTTTGATATTATTTCTTATACAAAAAATAAATAATTTTTGCAGGAATCCAAAAAAGAAGAATATAGCAGCATTGAAAATGAAGAAGATGATGATGCTGATGGCAGAGATTGAAGCAGCAAATGCAAGAAGAATTTATGAGGAAGAAGAAGAAAAGCGGAAGAGATGGGAGGAAGAGAAAAAGGATATGGTTTTGGAGCTGAGCAATGCGAAAGCTCTGCTGGAGAACCATAAAGACACCGTTCAACGAAGATCGATGCAAGTGGGAAGAAGAGAAAGCTCAATTGAAAGCGGGAATGGAGGATCTGAAACACTTCTCTGCCGATTTGATAAAGGGATTATTCCAAGTGGAAAGTGATAAATGGCAGGGAGAGAAAGGACAGTTGGTTGAAGAGCTTGGAGGAGCCAAACAGAGCTCCAAGTATTACAAAAGGGCCATGATCAAGTGGACCAAGTTAACTGACCAGTACAACGGCGTCGTTCGAGACTTGAGCTTGTGACTGCAGACTATCACAGACTTTTGCATCTGTATTACGATCACTGCTATTATTATTACCAACACAACCAAACCGTTACCACCTCTCAACAGCAACAACAGCAACCCTCTTCTTCCTCTCCCTCTCACATGTAGATCATTCTTTTTTGGACTAATTTTTGAATTTTTATATGTATTTTATTTCATTTTGAGTTCTTACACATGAAATTGATTTTTGAGTAGAGGTGTTGAATTTTTAATCTAAGATTAAAGGACCTTTGACACTGAATTTTAATACCAATTTGAATAATCAATTATTCAGTTATCATTTGCTTTATGTTTTTTTCTCTTAACACTAATATATTTTGATTTTATAAAGTCAGAATTAATTTTATTATGAAATCAGGACTATATATATATATAGGAAAATTAGTGCATATGGATACCTTGTCTTACCTATTTACATTATATAGCGAACTCTTTTGATAGGATCATGATTGCAAATATATAGTTAATTTATTGTATGGATTTTATGTGTATTTTCACTAATAGTAAAATATTAGTGATGTTTTTGTCATTGCCAATAGATTATTAATGACAATCTACATATAGTTCGCATTATAAAATTCGCATAATAATATGACAATATATATGTGTATATATATGTATATATATATCATGTTGAGTGTATTTCTACATGATCACATGCAATTCATCAATAATTATATATATATATACACATATATTATATATATCTATAATATAGAGAGTTGGGCTCTTGGAAACTTTTTTTTTTTTTCAGTTTATTTTGGAAAACATAATAATGTTTACAACAAAAATGAGATCCACATTAACTAATTCATTTGGTTTTACATGTTAATTTTAAAAAACAAATAAAAATTTTAATATTAAAAACTTAAAGATGTAAAAGTGAAACTTTGCAGGTAAAAGGATCATGTGAGTTTCATTTTTAGTCTCCATGCATATCAACATTTCTCAAAAGAACATTTTCATAAATATATATGTGTGTATATATATATATATATATATATATATATCTATTCCTATGGGACTATAATAATTAAGTTTGACAAAATATTCTATGTTATTCAAATACCCATTTATTCACCCTACTAAACTTATTTCTTCATCCGTATGGAAGTTATTTTTTAATGTTGAACATCTTGCATCTCTCATCCAAATTCTTTCCTTTTAACATCTCTGCCGCATTTATCGTGGTTAGATTCAAAAGGCTCTTACACAATTTTAATGGAAATGTGAATTGTAAAAATAATATGTTAAATAAGTAATATGTATAGTGTGAATACTATTTTATATCCGAAAAGTAGTTTCAGACGTTTTCTGAGACTAAGTTTTCAACTGTAGATACTATTTTACATCCGAAAAGTAGTCTCATATGTGTTCCGAGTTGTTTCGAGGGTGAATACAGAGCGTATTTACAGTACGCTCAGACATTCATACCTTAAAGATAATGATGACACTAAACTTTTCAGGGGGCGAAGACAATAAATCTTCTGAGAGAGTGATTAGGGTTTCAGACATTTGAAGTTACTCTAAATATTCCGAGTGCACCAAGTGGATTAACGGGTCTGAAAGTCCGAACCATAAAAGTATGAAGAAGGTTTTCAAGGCAGCGGACGAAGCTAAGAAAGGCTGAGGTAAAAATGCCCAAGACAAGAAAGACTTAACAAAGTCCGAAGCTGAAATGTGTAAATGACTGAGGCCAACATGTCCAAGGCTCATACCTCCGAAGCTTCAACTGAAGTGTCTCAGTATAGGATATATGAGCTATCCTAAACACGTGTCTCTTTCAGAACTATCAGAGGCATCTTGAATCTGTGTTCAGAAAGCTCAAACGCTACTTCTGAAGCATTCTAACGTTCTGAAATAAGGTGAAACGCCAATTGTAACCATTCTGAGCTAAATTAATTCTCAGGCAATCATGAAAATTAATCATCATTAAAAGCATTCATTGGACAGTTATAAATTCATAAAGGCATGAAAGGAGACAAGGTATAAGTAAGATGTGAGAATTGAAAAATAAAGATATTAAGATATTCTAAAAACTACTATGAAACACACAAAACTACTCTTTGAATTACAAAATACATTCTCTTCTTTCCAATACTGATTTGAACGTCGAAGTGTCTTTAGAATGTACCACGCTAATGCAGTAGCTTCTATTCTTTTTCAGGAAGATTGAACAGTTTGGGAGGTGACAAAAAATTACAATCACATATAGTACCTTAAAAAATTGCTTTCCAACGATATTTTTTAGAATGAATATCAAAGTGCTATGGCTTAGACATTGTCAAAGTATATGTTTATTTTAAAAATTTTGTTAGACGCACATTGTAAAATTTCTTAACAAGTAAAATTGATTATGCATTCAACATCTCGGAATGAAATACTTTACTGAGCAAACTCTTCACTTACTAGAGTAGGAGAGGCTAACTGTATGGTTATAATTACACACCACCAAGACATCTCATCATCAAAGCGAAGACAAGCTTCCTCATCATAGGATTCCAACAATGTCATTGGCTGAGCCAAGCTAAGCTCTACCATTGTTTAAGCTTAGCTAAGCTCTATCATTGTCTAAGCCGAACTTCATCATCTAATACATCTAAGACATAAAAGTTCGAGAAATAGGCATCTGAGGCATTAGAGATAGTCATATCATCACTAACATCCAAAAAATCATGGATAGTCGACATCAGTCAAAGAAACCTTCACTAATCTAACTCTTTTACTCGAACCACCTGAGCCAAATGTCTATTTCAAGCCCATGTAGCCTTTTGCACCTTCAAGACTAACTTTCAAAAGATAATTTGAGACAAACATTCATAGAGCACACATCTACATGGCATATAATCTGTGAAGGCATACAAACACCCTCACAAGGCTTTGTTGTAGGCTGGAGGCTAGCTAATTTCTTAATTTTGAAAGGAAAGTACATGCTAGGTATTTCCTATATATGAAATATTACCATCCTCTTATAAAAAATGCGATATGTAATAACATAGACGCCTCTTTCTCCTTTAAAAATCTTATAAATATTTTTTTGATTTGAATGTCGGAATGTATTTATCAATACCACACTTACCTTAAAGATCTTCATATTTTTGCTATTTTACAAGTCAAGTCACGTCTAAAACTATATATACCGGGAGAACTAGATGGTACAGAATCGTGCCTTTATAAGCAACTGATTAAGGATTTATGTTTCTGGTTTATTTATATGCCCTTGGTGCTCTGGTGACATTGTAATGTTTAAATGATTTGTTTGAAAATTGTCGATTTTCTTTTATTTTGCTTAGAACTAATAAAGTTGATTTTTTTTGGTGAAAAATAAAGTTGTTGATTGGATAATCAAGAAAAGACTTGGTAGATTTTTTATCGTTGGCTAGTAGTCTTGTATAATTGTATTCCTGCTGCAGTGCTGCTCTTAATAATCTTCGTATTGAGGATGTAAACTTTTTTTTTCTTCTTAATGAAATCTTCTTTTTTTGATAAGAAAAAAAAATTTTTGAGTTATTTATTTTAACTAATTATATTTCTTTTGAATCTAAAATTACATCTCAACAAATTAAAGAAATCTTAGAATATATTTGTTTGTTGTTGTTCTTGGATGCTTAATTTTTTTTCTTATTATTTATTTCATTAAACACCTTTTTTTAAAAAAAAAATTATTTGAATTTGTTTACTTGGATTATAAAATTTATTTTTTAAGATAAAAATATTATAAAATTTGATGATTTTCTTTTAAAAATTTTATAAATATTTTTATGGTAAACGCTATCATAAATATTCCATACCAATATTATAAAATTCCCTGCATGGTTACAAGCAAGGATGAAAATATCGGTATTGACGAAAATATCGAAGGTTCAAAATATAGAAATATCGATGGAAGTATTGACAGAATATCGATATCGATAAAAAAACGAAAGAAATGACAAAAATTTATAGAAAAATATGGAAATTTTTGATAAAATTTCAGGATATGCTTATTTATTAGATATTTTATCAATTTAACTATAAAAATTGAAAAAATATTAAGTGGAAATCATATTTATCATAATTAAGAGGTTTATAACACTCGCTGATAACAACAAAAATGTTATTAATTAAGTAATGAATTATTTATTAATCAGAATAATAATACAAATGCATGGTTACTTAAATATAAGTTAATACCACATAGAATTTCTTGGTGGTTGAAAATTTTCACTATCTTCCTCATCTCATTTCTAGTAGTGTATTGAGAGAAATATTAATCAAAAGACACTTTTTCTTGATAATTTTGTATGTAATTGTTAACATGCCAACCATATAGATTTAATATTTCATATGAGTGTCTTTGCTGATAGTCATGATATGGATATGATGTTGATTGACTTTGTTCATAACTACTAGCCCCTGATGGTTGAGTTTGCGAATATATCAATGAGTTATTACTTGATGACATTCCATAACCATCCATGAAATAAGGGTTATAGTCACCTTCAATCCTCATTGATCCAAAATTTGTAGAAAAAGATTCATTTTTTTGTTGTAAAATATAGGTCATTGTTTTTTTTATTGAAAACTAAATGATGGATGTCTGATTCTTTCACTTGAGTAATTATATTGGTAGAAAAAATGATTACAATATAAAAAAATAATACAATTTTATAATTGTAGATAATTTACGTGATAAATCATATAAGTTATATGATTAGATGATGTGAGTTTTAAACTTTTAATCAAATAATTTTTTTAACTTGTTGAAAATTTAAACCAAAATAATCTTCTTCTTTTTTAATTATAACTATTTTTTTATTTTAAAATTGTAATAATTGTTTTACATTTTTTTTAATTGTTTCAATTTTGCTTTTAAATTTCAATTCGCCTAATTATATTTTAACTTAAAATATATCATCAATAAATAATTATAATTTAAAAAATACTCAAATATTTATAAAAATATATCATATTTTTAAATTTTAACAATCTAAATTTTTTTGGAAATTTCCACGGAAATATCAGAAATTTCCATGGAAATTTTGACCATTTTGTGAAGCAATTACCATGGAAATTTCGACGGAAATATCGGAGAAATATCAGAAATTTCCATGGAAATTATGGAAATTTTAACCAGTTTGTGAAGCAATTACCATGGAAATATCGACGGAAATATCGGTGAAATATCGGAAATTTCGACGGAAATTATGGAAATTTTACCCCTTTTTTTTTTGGGATGGAATTTTTTTCGGTGTGTAGAAAAAACTGAAATTTCGGCGAAATTTCGCCGATTTTTTGATTTTTTCATCTATGGTTACAAGTATATATATACCATTCAATGGGCGACAGTCCATATCAGCCGTCTGACGTATATACTCAGATGCATTGACTGCCTAAATATGCATATTGGACGGCTGATATGGGACTGTCGCCCATTGAATGGTGGGCTACGTCGCCTATATTAGCAGTTCTGTATACATATACATATACATATACATATACATATACATATACATATACATATACATATGTACAGAGGTGCTAAAGCACCTGAAGTCGCTTATGTTTTGGAGCCCAAAAACGGATGGGTTAAACATCTGTTAGAATTTTGGAAGAAACTGTGCGTTTCGAAAAAAATTTCAATTTTGACTTTTTGTTAACATATAGGTTAGAAGCACATTGTTTCACATCCAATTCTAATTTCAAGCAAGTTAGAAGCCAGTAGCTATCTTTATGCTGTCTTCTTCTGCACCAGGATAGCTCAAATACAGAAAAATCAAACGGCGCCTCCGTCGCTTCAGACAACATAGTCTGAAAGAGCTCTTGTACCTTCCAGCACCACGACCTGGATTGAACTCTAATCGTTACCACTTTAAATTTATTGGATCATAAATTGTGGCTTATTGTAGTGTGCCGGAATAAGCACTTTTTTTTCCTTGTGAAAACCACGTTTTTTTTTCTTTTTTTCCTTGTTAAGAAAACAAAATGTCATTTGAAATTGAGGTTGAGTACAGTCAGCCTTTTACATTGTATCTTTAATCAATGGGAATAAAAATATACAACTCATAATTTTATTTTCTATAAGGCATTATAAAATTGATATTATTAAATACAAAAATATACTTTCACATTTCTACAACTACTCTAAAAAAAAATGGCAGGACTAAAAAATTCACATCATTTTTCTTATTTATTTTATTTCCGAATTCTTTTATGCCAACAGCTTTTACAATGTTATGTACTCTCTTCCTTACTCAGTTCAAATCAAATAGAAAAAAATAAAAACTTTTTTTCACAATTCATTAGGAAGAAAAATAGTTTTCCTCGCTCTCTCTCTCTCTCTCTCTCTCTCAACTATTCGGCCTTCTCCACCGCCTCTCTCCATTCTCACCTCCTTTCCACGCTCGCTTTGCAGCAACAAAAGTACGATCTTCAACAGCTTCAGAAGCTCACCTTCCCCGTTCTCCATCCCCTTCATATCCTTATCGAACACTTCCCCTGTCCACTCCTCTCTCACCACCGAGTTCACCCACTTTGCCAAATCCGAGTCCCTTGATCTCCTGATTGACTTGTTGTTTGGATACTTGTCTACAATAAGCCACGATCTTCACTACAATAAAAAGAAAAAAAAAAAAAGAAGGAAAAAGTGCTTATTCCGTCACACTACAATAAGCCACGATCTCCACTACATTGCTTGAGACAATCCTCCAAAGCAAGGCCCCATTTGCTCGAAAATTTGCAAAGAATGATCATGTCTTAGATGGAATTGACAAAGAGCTTTTAGGTCGCACTGGGCGATTTGTTGTTTGAAGCGACGGAGGCGCCGTTTGATTTTTCTGTGTTTGAGCTATCCTGGTGCAGAGGAAGACAGCAAAATGGTGGCTACTGGCTTCTAACCCATGCATGAAATTGGAATTGGATGTGAAACGGTGCGTTTCTAACCCATATGTTAACAAAAAGTCAAAATTGAAATTTTTTTCAAAACGCACCGTTTCTTCTGAAACTCTAACAGATTTTTAACCAATCCGTTTTCGGGCTCCAAAACATCAGCGACTTCAGGTGCTAAGGCACCCGATTGGGTTTTCTTAAAGCACCCGAAAGCACGGTTCCGGGGAAGTTTGGTTAAAATTGCAACACCATTCACGCCATGGTCAAAATTCCTGCATTTTTGGTCAAAATTAAGCTTTGGTCTAAACGCACCGTTCCACCTTATTTGAAAACATTTTTGGGCTCAGGCTCTTAACATGTTTGAATGCCAATCGAAACTTTGTGGGAGGAGATATCAAACCAAGAGTCATTGGTGGTGGGAGATCATCAAGCGCAGCCACCAGTCGGCCTTACTCCGGCAACCTCCGGCCACCAGTCGAGTTTCCCGTTCCTTTGCACCAGTTGGCGGCGAAGGCACCACCACGAGCTTCCTCTGCACTAGCATTTGCACAATTGGCGGCGATACTCCTCGGTTTGTCGGAGGTATTTCCGATATTTTGGAATCCAATATTTAGAGTTTTTTGACCGAGATTGACCAGGTTTTTTCCCCCAAATTTGAAATGGTTTCAGCCTGGTATTGGTATGTCTGTAATGCATATTAATATAGTGGATATTATGTTGCTTAGATTTTGCAGCTCCCAGTGGGCATATCAGGCTGAAACTTAAATTTTAGAATAAATTTAATTATATGAGCAATCACGTTTGTTATCTATTTGATAGAATAGATTTTACTAACTTATGAGATTGAACTTAGGATATGAGACTTTCATCAGATATCATTGTTAGACAATCCCAATTGCTATCTAATTATGTCTCATTATCTTCAATGAAAAGGCTTAGAATGAAGTATTTTACGTAATAGGTACATTAGCAGGTGGTATCACATTATATTTTAAGTATTTTACATAAGGTTTTCAGTTTTCTGTTTTAGTTGCTGGACATAAGAAAGCGAGTATGGACTGAGATGATCAAACTTTATGATTGCAGGTAGAACTGGTACAGGACAAAAGGGTGGCCATTAGAAACCCCCACAGATGATGCCCTGTCAGTTAATGTGGACGCTGCCTGGAAAACTGGAACAGCGGCCTTTGCATTGGCGGCCTGCAACTCCAGGGGCGAGCTAATCTTGGTTGCAGCAATATGTTCCAAAGCAGACTCATCGGAACATGCGGAGATGAAAGCAATCATGTAGGCCTCCTCACTGTTGGAAGATAAAGGATTGACTCCCCTTGAATGGAGATGTGATGCCAAACGTGTGGTCGACCAAGTCCTCGACAAAAGGGAGCCAATGTCCTAGTGGTATAGGAATGAACTGGTGGTTATCAAGAGCAGGTTTTTACGATGCAAATGGCCTTTAACTTGGATTCCTAGGGAAGTCAACGAATGGGCGTATGCAACTGCTACTTCTGCTTTGAAATGTAACAAGGATTTATTTTTTGAAGTAGAAACTCTCATTGACATCCCCGAAGGCCTCTTTTTGTGCTATTAAGCAGTTGATTTGCCAAAAAACAAATGTTAATTTATTAAGAGATAAATTAAAATTAACATCCAAGAGGACGAAATAATCCAACCAACTTGGAACCTTATCCATTCATATTACATAGTTTTCTAAGGAAACAATTTCCTAGCAAAAACATGAGCAATCCTGTTTGTACCTCTTGATGTGTTTTTCCTAGCAAAAACAGTTTTCTTTTGACCGAAACACTATTTTATCTTTTCTCTTGTAACTATATTAAGCTGTCTATTTTCTTTATTATTACTATTATTATTTTGATCGTGTACTCATATAGTGGGGGAATGGTAATATTGGAGAATGTGTTTAATTTAACAATTGGTTTGTATTTAATTATTGGACCTCAGCATACATGAGCTCATTTTCACAATAACTGCTCTCAGCTTCTCTTATGGAAAACCCGCAAAGAGAGGGAATTTGGGATAAAAAAAAATGAATTATTTATGCAGTTGCATAATAAATTTCTAATGTAATTAACAAATAGTTGTTTCTGATTAATGGTAATAAATAATTACACAGTGATCAATCCAACAAAACTGAGACAACTAGACGGAGAAAAACAAAACTTGTTACAAAATACATTCACAATCTGACAAAGAGCAGACCGCGGAGCCAAGCACACCCTACAGTACAGCAAGACATGAGACAAGGTCAATATGTCCAAATACGTTTAAGAACATAATGCTTTAGAAATTCATACTCCCATTTGGTCATTATATGAGCAAGCACTAGCTATATGTGTTCCCGCACACCAATCATAAACTACTAAAGCTAACTGAAACCAGTAGTATAACTAATCCACCTTTCCAATTTTTCTTTTTTAATTTATTTATTTTTCAAGTCAAGCAGTACAGTCAAGCTAAAACATTAGATTTGCTGCTGCAAGAAACCAGATAAACCCAATATATTTGTAATCAAGTATAAACCTCAACATATTTACCAACTGTGTTGTTCCAGCTGTTGTCGAGTTCCATAATCTTCCTTACAATGCTATTCCATTTATCTGGTTCTGTACCAAAACCGCAAGTCAATAACAAGCAAAAAAAATTCTAAATATTAGATTTCAAAATATTGAAAATACCCCCGGCAAACCGAGGAGTATCACCGCCGACTGGTGCAGACGAAGCCAAGGAGTATCGCCGCCGCCGATGCAGACGAAGCCGAAGAGTATCGCCGCCGATTGGTGCAGACGAAGCCCTTGGTGGAGTCTTCAGTGCAGAGGAACAGGAACGGGAAAGGAAAAACCGACTGGTGGCCAAAGGTGTAAAGAGTAAGGCCGATTGGTGGCTGCGTTTGATGATCTTCCACTGCCGATGAATGCTGGTTTGTTGTTCTCCTCCCACGAAGCTTCGGTTGGCATGCATAAATGAAGAGCCCAAGAATGAAATTTTTTGAAAATAAAGTGATACGGTGCGATTAGACCAAGGCTCAATTTTCACCAAAAATGCAGAAATTTTGACCAAGGCATGCTTGCAATTTTGACCGAACTTCTCCCTATTTTGACCAAAGCTTAATTTAACGGAGCCGTATTTTTAGGTGCTCTAAGAAATTCCAATCGGGTGCCTTAGCATATATATTTGAAGCCGTAAGATAACAACTTGTAAATGTAATTTACCATTTTTGGAAAAACGAAAAAACAAAAAAAAAATATCGGGAATCGGAAAGTCAACGAAGTTTTTAGCTCCAGCTTTCCACATCAAGAGCGAGATGTCGATGATCATTAGTTTCGCACAGAAGAAGAAAAAGGCAAAACTTCAAAAAAAACGACGTGGTTTTGAAGCATGGGCAAAAATATCATATGCACCGGAACACTATCCGAATGTCTCGGAGTCATAATCATATCTTCTCGGCTACACAGAAAAAGTGGAAAAGTCTCAGCTTAACTACAATTATAATTTACTCCACAACCGTCTAATGCTATGGGTCCCAGTTTCCTGATCCAACGGTCAGAAAAAGATCATCACCTTCCACTTATACTGGAGACAGAACCATGCAATTAATTATGCTCCACATTAGTAAAGAATATGTTTTTTGGGAATTAATTACAGTATATAACTAATTAATATTTAATTAATGATTATCCTCCTGCCAATCATATATAGTGAAGTAACGAATTGAAGTAATTGGCAATTTTGTCTTTATCTAGTAAGAGTTTGGATATATTGGGAATTATAAGAATTTATACTTTCAAACACAATAGAAATAGAATTTTTTGGAAAGTAAAACATCTATTTTCTTTTCCTATTTCAATTTGGAATAGGAAACATATATTTATACACACATACATATTTATATATAAACAGTATAACCTAGTTCTGGAGGCATACACGGAAGAGAAAGAGAAACTGGTGCAAGACAAGCATTATAAACATTCTTCGTCATAGGCATAGTCGTCTTTCTAGATTATCACTCTGTTTTCTCAGGCTTCGAGAGAAGGATACGCCGTTTTAGTGACTCCTCTTTGGACTTCATCAACAGCTCGCCATTGCTATTAGATCATTCATCGGTACGTTTAATGGATATGTTTAAATAATGCAAATTAATTTGGATTTTGATTAATTTTGATTGATAATATATAGACGAAGAGTCTAACATTTATATATTTTTTAATTAACCTTAATTTCTAATATATTTATATTCCATGTTGTTGGTAATTATAGATTGTGGGATTGTTATAATTAATGATGTTCATAAGGAACCCTTGGTCGCTAAGGAGAGCGATCTTCCATTCAATCTTTATGTAGTATATAAGAAGACAACTATTTGGATGCATAAAAAATAAATAAATAAACATAATAATCAATATTGGGAAAAAAAAAGAAAAGCTATAGCAGACTCATTTATTTGATTTATTTTTGGGTTAGCAAACTAATATGGAGAAAGAAAAAGCAGAAGCTGGGAGTGGTAAAGAGATGGAAAAGGAGGAACAGAGGAAAACAGAGCTGTGTAATGTGGAGAAAATCATAAATTGTTCAGAGGGATTTGAATTCCTGTTATCGTTGCTGTTACTGTTCTGTAATTTCCTCTGCTCATCATGCTACTCCGTAATTCGACAAATACGGGGTTGTCCTCTACCAACTGTGAGTACCATATTACTAAGATATAACTAATTTGGGCTCCACTATACAATTGAAATATATTTTTATTATTCTTATTATTTTTTGCAGTATTATTCGCGGGTCTTCTGGTATGAAAGATTAGGCATAGGGATTATGCTATGGTTCAATCAGCTTGGAATTAGACCTTTTACCAGTCTCCCCGTTTTACCCTCCTTGGTGTTCATTATCATGACCTGCTTAATTCCCCTGCGCCACCTGTTGCAAGAAATTTACAAGGAAAGAATCATTAATTCGAGTAACAAAATTACTCCTGGAGCCCCCACCAACCCCCAAGTAAGTAAATCTTATCCAAAAGAGCAAATAATTAAATTTCAATGCCATTTAGTTTTCTATTATTATTATTATTATCATTATTCATTTAGGTTCTTTAATTTAAAATATAAGCACCAAAGGAGAGCAGTTATATAATGAGGAAGAAAACTTTTTGCAGAAATCGGAAAAAGAGGTTTTGGAAGCTGATGATGATAGTGGTGTTAATAGCAACACACTAGTTGATGAAATAACTGTCGCTTCTCAAGAAGAAGAAGATAGCAGAATTGACAATGAAGAAGATGAAGATGAAGATGATGATGATGATGATGATGACGACGAGGACGACGACGACGATGACGAAGACAACGTGGTATCCGATCTCATGGCAGAGATTCACGCAGCAAATGAAAGGCGGAAGAGATGGGAGGAAGAGAAAAAGGATATGGCTTTGGAGCTGAGCAATGCGAAAGCTCTGCTGGAGAACCATAAGGACACCGTGGATTCGTTCAACGAAGATCGATGCAAGTGGGAAGAAGAGAAAGCTCAATTGAAAGCGGGAATGGAGGATCTGAAACACTTCAATGCCGATTTGATAAAGGGATTCCAAGTGGAAAGCGATAAATGGAAGGGAGAGAAAGAAGAGCTGTTCGACAACCTTGGAGGAGCCAAACAGAGCTCCAAGTATTACAAAAGGGCCATGATTGAGTCGGAAAACTTGCGGACCAAGTTAACCGACCAATACACCGACGTCGTTTCTAGACTTGAGCGTGCCAATGCCGACGCTGATCACTATCACAGACTTCTGCATCTGAATTGTTACGATCGTGACTGCTATAATCAGCAAAACCAAACCGATGCCACCGCTCAACAACAACAACCCTCTTCGCCTTGTGCTTATTATTATAATAACGCACGCGATTACTCCTAATTAAGCTTAGGATTAATGTTGCTCGATTTCAACTTTATTAATTATTTACTTTTTTAAGATTTGTTGTGTAGAATTTTGAGTTAAAATATTAATGATGGATTGTTTTTATGGGATTTTTAAATAATTTGAATTTTAACACCGTCAATAATAATAATAAAATTATGCTATGGGTGTGTGCTTTTGTGGAGATTTTTCTTAAATATTATATTTGAACTGGGAAATATGCAATGAACTAATACGGTTCAAAAGGCTAAAGCACAAAAGTGCTACACTAACCCTGTACTTTACTTTTTTATCCGCTATTAGCAGTCTTTTTTTCTTTTCTTTTTTTTGGTAAACAGAAAAATCTGTGCATAAATTAGAATATAATACTCAAAGAAAAAGGTAACACAAGTACGGACAGCTACAATATAGTCTTTTTTTTTTGGTAATAAGCTGCAATATAGTCGTGTTGCAAAATAAGCTCAGAATTTTTGGACAAAAGAAATAGACCATTATGCATTCGAGCTGCCATCACTCAAAATCACTTTTTTTCAATTTATTTTATAAAAAAAAAATGCATGCATTACAATATTTGTCTTTTTAGGTTATTCCAATTAAACCATATAGTTTGAATAAAATCTAATAAGATCAATGTTGTGGGATATTTTTTTATAGGGTTCAATGATCAAAATACGAAAAACTCATAAATTATTAATTATAAAGCAAAGTTATATGTCCAATGCACATGTCACAGTATCAATAAAAATAAGCTAAATTCTAAAATCACCACCGTCCATTTTCAATATATATGCAAATATAACATCAAATAAATGGATCTCTTGAAGAAAAAAAATGACATAGCCACCACTATTTTTTTTTCTTTCCCTCTCAGGATCTCTCTATTTCTTTTTCATATTCTCTCTTTTCTTTTTTTTTTGCGGTGACATTATTTAACTTTGACATCATAGAAATTACCGAACTGGAACTTTTCTAACCTATTCTTTTAAGTATTTTGCAAATTTAAAGCTCCTAATCTATAAAATAAAGACGAGACCAATTCAATAATTTAAGACCTTTGATAATAAATCTAAATTATTTTATTGATGACAAAAAGTAAATCCTAAGTACGTGGACTTGAAAGTGTATATGGACCTTGTATGTGGGGTCTACTTTATGTCAGTGAGGAAGTTTGTACAATTTATATACAACAAATATGGTGCAATAAACAATAAGCGGTTATTTAATAATTTTTTTTATAAACTCTATAAAGTTTATTTTATAATTGTATGGCATATTGCATAAATATAGATTATTAAATTGGCATAAATAATAAACGAAAATAATAAATAATGACATAGCATAACAATTCTTTCTCTTTAGGTTTAGAGTCGGACAAGGTACAATCTCTAAAATTTGGCTGCGCCGCATATCATTTATCCAAAAATAATAATTATAAAACATATACATGACAATTATAACATCAAGATATCTGGGCTTTAACTAACATATAATTCATCAATGATTATATATATAAAATAATCAATTATTATGTATTTGGATATCTCGATGGAAAAACTACTATATATATTCAATCCAACTATATATATCTTTATACAGAGAGAGAATTGATTTCTCAACAATTATTTTACAGTTTATTTTGGAAGACATGATTGATTTTTTTGGTGAATAAAAAAAAAATTAAAAGAGTATCCTTTGCAATTTCAAAGGGTGAACTCACCCACGTCGACTAACTTATTAATCTATATCTCACAATTACGTTTAATTCAGCATGATAAATTAAACTTCTAACCCAAACAATAAAAGAAGACATAATTGATTTGGACAACAAAATTACCGTCCACATTAATTAATTCATTTGGTTTTGCATGTTAATTCATTAAAGAAATAATTTCTAAATACTAAAAGCCTAAGATGAAAAAGTGAACCCTTAAAGGTAAGCATTTGAGTTTTTACGAGATCATGTGGGTTCCATTTTTAATCTTCACATTAACATGTCTCCTAGAATCATCCAACAGATAGTTTCTAGAATAATATATATATATATAGGGAGATTCTAGGATTCAGATCACTAAAAATAATTTTAGTGATAGTTCATCAATAAACACTGTAATTAAAAACAACTTTAATGACAATCTAAATATCTGCATAATAAAATTTTCTAATATATATAAAGATTCCTACGGGACTATTATAATTTGACATTATTGTTAAGAAAAATTCTATGTTAGTCAAATATCCATTTATTTTCTCTAGGAAACTCTACACTCCTCTTCTTCCTCCGTAGTGCAGTCATTTTTGACGTTGTTGAACATCTTGTCTATCTCATCCGGAGTCTATCCCTTCAACAAGTCTGCCACAGTTCTCGTGCATAGATAGAAAATAACGAGAGCATTTTCAATGAAAATGAGGGCATTATTTTAAAAAAATTATTCTTTTGAATGAATATGAAGCTAATTGTCGAAGTAAATGTATACTCAAGAGGATCTATTAATAACGTTATAAAATTTTCTAAAAGGAAAAATAAAAATTAAGAAATAATTTTTCAAAAAATACTAATAATAGTAATAAAATGTATAATTAATTAATGACTATACATAGTTTTTGGATACATTACTATTGAATTATATTTTTAAAATTACTTGTGCATTTATACTGTTTTGATTTAAATAGTATCAATTTATATGCTACATAAAAAGCAATTCACGTTTATCATTGAAATAACCTAGAAGCAAGCCAAAAAAAAAAAAAAAAGAAAAATATTCCAAATTAAATAATTAAATGACACCCATCTAAACAACTTGGTTTGTAAATAAAAATATGCAACTCCTTCACCATCAAAATTCTTTAATTAATAAGTATGTAATTGCATTTAGAATTCTTTAATTTTTTCATACAGAAGAGGAAAAAGAAATTATTATTTAGTATTGATCGATTACTCTCTCTTATTTAAAGTATTTTTCAGTAACAAAAAAAAAAAATCTATTTTCTATTATATATATTAAGAAAATTTTAGTGTAAGGTGGAGTTGATTTAGTTGTTCGTGATTCTCATGGCCAGCTTTCGCTTCTACACCATCTCTTGCTTTTTGCATCTTCATCAAATGCAATGAAATGGTATGTTGTCCAATATGAAAAATGTTATTTGTTATTAACAGTGATTAATATTAGTGAAATTTGTGTTTATGTGTAGAACTACTAATTGGTCAATGCTAAAAGTTTACTTTTTCATTTAAGATTTTAGTTTTAAAAAACTTAAAAACTGATTTAAATGCAACCAATTATTAAGTAACATGTAGGTATCGATCTCACTAGTGATAGGTTGCCGATAATGACAAATAACAATGTTCGTTCATGATTATTAGTTGCTAGAAGTTTAGGGCTTACCAAAGTTGTTATAGAGTCTGATAATGAGCAACTGATTAAGGATTTATGTTCTGGTTTATTTGTATTTTGTATGCCCTTAGAGCTCCGATGCCATTATATATATAAGACTCGTTTATAGTGAGACTCTACAATAAAAATTTTACTACTGAGATCTTTATCAGAGGGGTCTCACAGTAAAAAAATTTCATTATAAATGATAATTTTTGTTCAAAAGATTTGTTTGAAAATGGTCGATTCTCTTTTAGTTTTTAGTACTGAATAATAAAGTAAGTTGATTGGATAGCCAAAATAGCTCTTAGTAGATCTTTGACCCCTGACTAGGAGTCTTGTATTAATTCTTCCTATAAGCAGAAAAAATAAGCAGTAATTTATTGTAAAAGTGTGCATCGGTTAGGATCCGATTTATTTTTAAAATAACTAATTCGATTTAATTAGTGATCAGTTTTATTTTTTTCAATCTGATCTGATCCAATCTATACATTAAATCCAATCCAATTAGTAATTGGATTGGATCGGTTTGGTTAATCAGTTTGGCTTCAATATTTATTTAATTTTTTTAGACTTTTTTAAACTTAATTTTTGAGATTTTTTTATTTTAAATATTGACATTTGAATTATTTTTTATACAAAAATTTGTTGTGCTTAAATTTTGTTTAAAAAATTATGTTTTTTTTTTCAAAATCTAACACATAAAGTGTCCACTAAGTAATCCATAAAAAAATATTTTTTTTTCAAAATCTAACACAAAAATGATTAAAAAAATAACAGGACAAATAAACATATTAAACTAAAACAAAAAAAAAAACAAAATTACTACACTAATACAATAATCCAGTAATCCAACTCCAAATTTAAGCTAATATAACAAAGCCTACATAACAATAATATTAAACTAATTGTCATATGTTTTGTTAANTCAAACTAAGCCCACTGTCTAAAATTTTCTTCCTCTCAAACTCTAACCGCCGTTGGACTCAAACCCAACCGCACCTTTTAAAAATACAAGCCCCCACCGCCGGACTCAAACCCAGGTGCATGTGTCAAAAATACACGCCGCCGCACCTGAACTGAAACACAGGTGCATTTTCATTTCAAACCGAACCATTCACTTCTTCATACACAAGCCGCCGGACTGTCGGGTTCATTTTCATTTACATTCCCGACTGATGGGTTCACAACTAGGGAAATATTGTTTTATGCTCCCTGATGATATAACCAATGTAGAAATGAGAAATCCCGATGAGAGAGAACTTAAAATTTTGCTTCGATGGAGAGATGCAGAAAGGGGTCAACTATGGTTTTTTCCGTACTAATCAAGGTACTATAAGTATTCTAATACTACAATGGATTATTTGAGTTTTATTAAAACATCTGTAATTAATACATTTTGTAGAGACTCATTGGATGTTGGGTATTGTTGACCCATACTTAGCAGTCGCATGGTTTCATGATGTGCTTCCGAAGAACAACGGTCAAAGAATGGCCGATTTTAAGAGTTTGTTGGATAGGTAAGTCTGCATAATTAACTATATATGTGGATGATTATTAATAAAATTTAATAATTAATATTTATTACTGATATTATTTATGGTGATACATATCATGTATGCATAATGTACATATAAGGCATACTTATCTTGGAATTGCGGTTTTAAAAAATTAGTCTAAATTAATTAGTGACGAATTTTGTTGCCCAAAAATAGTATTAGCGACGAATAATTTTTGCGAAAAATGGTCCATTGTTGTCATCATTCATGGTAAATTTCGATACAAAAAATAGGAACAACTGCGACTCATGCATTGGTGGAGAAAAAGCGACGCTAAGGTCGCCATTTTGGTGGACAACTGCGACGCTTGCATTGCCGATTTGTTGGCAAAAATGCGACGCCAATATTACCAATGTATTTTATTATCAGCGACATTTTGCATTGTCAAAAATCTTTTTATTTAGCGACACATATTATCTGACGTGAATATTTTTTATTTTTTACAATATAAAAATTTACGTCATTATTTACAAAAATAACACTAATTTTACTTAGCCTCTTAAAAGTGCAAAGCATAAAAAGCTATAAGAACAATAATAAAATAGTCTAAGTTTATGCTGTCAATGACAGAGTTAGGCATATTTTATTAAAAAAAAAATACATCTTCATTGTGCAGATATTATGGAGCTTTCAAAGGAAAATGGTATTTAATTTGTTTATATAATGGAAGAAACTCAATGTTATTGGTTGGTAAGCAAGATTGAAGGACAGAAGACTAATCATGATTCATGTGTTTTNGTGCCACATAAATATATTGACCCATTAGTTACTTATCCATGTTTTTTTTTTTTGGTGAATTTCAGTTATCCATGTTATCCATTAATATCATCCAATAATATATCAACACATTATTTGTCACATAAATGAATTTGGTATTTGTAAACCTAGTCAGCAGCATTACTGAAAAACTAATACTTGGTTCAAACCCATTATTTTCTTTTATATTTTTGGAAAAAATTACACTAAGTGCCAAATAATTTTAAAATTTGATGTATAAGTTTATAGAGAGAAATAGAGCATTAAATTATGTTTTGTGCATCAATGAGAAAATTTATGATTACTGCTGTTCTTACAAACTCATGGCCAACAAATATACCACCCAGTAGTAGTTCTTACAAAATATACAGTAAGTACTATTCAGAATTGCATTACCATCTGAGCCTTTTTCTTCCATCATCCAGAAAACACTCTCTCGTGTAATTGCAACACAAGGCCCAAATTGTGTTTAAGCAATCTATGCTCACAGCTTTGAGACTGGTAAACCTGATATGACAAAGGAAAAAAAAAATGTTTCAGTGAAAATTCCCATTGTACTTTGTTGGCCTGAGAACTATGATTAAAGCAATACCCAGGGTTTTGGCATTGACAATGCTAGGACATGCAGCTGGAGGGGGAGTGTTCTCGTTGAGGAATGGTTCTACCCGGTTTGGATCCGACCAAATTGGGTATCCTTTGATCTTCCCCTACAAATATTTAGAAACGTAAAGGTTTCAGTCTTTTTGGTATAGCTTTAAAGTGAGAGAATAGCAGAACAAGTTATTGCTCTAGACCAACTTTGATCATGAAATGCTTTTTAGTTGCATACCAGGACATTAAGAGCTGCCAGTGTTGCCATTCCTTCACGAGTCCACTGCATAAAAACCGTGACATTTTGCTATTAATCTCTCAACTTATTAACTGTGAAACTGCTGCTTTTGTAGTTTGATAGGAGAAAATTTATATTTTGTAAAATCCAAAAAAGAAAAAAAAACAAATAAAATCCACCAGATTTACCTTTGAAGCAGAAGCTATGTGAGGTACCACTATAGCATTCTTCAGGTCGGCAAGCCCAGGTTTCATAAAAGGTTCATCCTGATATAATTCAATTGAACCAGTCATGTAACTTTAGATGGTGTTGGTGTTTAGGATCCGAATTCAAAATAGAGAAGGTGTGTTTGTTTACCTCGAAGACATCGAGACCAACTCTAAACATAGGATTCTCTTTCAAATGCTCTACAAGAGCTACTTCATCAATCACAGGTCCTCTACTACAGTTGATAAGGATTGCTTCCTACAGTGCAGATTGAATATTACTTAACAAGGAAGATATATATTTGTGCAAGTTGAGGGTACTTGTTTGTTTGCATGTGCACTACCATATAAATCTTTACATGAGAGAAATTCATCCAAACTATCAAACTTCACCTTCTTCATCCTTGAGAGACTTTCTTTGTTGACGAGGTGATATGTGGTTTTATCCAAAATAGGGTGAAGACTTATCTATAACATAAATAACAACACAATTAGTTCGTCGAAAAGAAAGTCGGAAAAAGACTCCCACCATGTCTCCAAAAATGGGTTTTGGGAAGAACTGAAAAGAGATCGAGTTTGCTTTCTTACCACATCAGCTTCTCGAAGCACTTCATCCATGCTAGCTGCTCGTTTCCAAGTCACTGGCTTTTCACCATTGGCTTTTAAGAACTCCCCATAAGCTGCAACAGAAAAGCAATGTGTTAGAGACAAGTTGGCATTCATTTTTCTCAATAAATTGACTTAGACATGCCTGTAACAAACTTCTCTAATCGTGTGGATTGGTACAGATCATAATAGATTAAATTCATCTTGAAACCTTCAACCTGTTACAGCAATAATTTAGTCTTGTCAATATAATTTATAAAGGGTAGACTTGGTAAATCGTTAATCAAATGAATCACAGGTTTTGAGTGAGTTGGGACAATTTTTTGGGGAAAAGAAATTTAATCCAAGGAGAGTATTGGTGACCTGAAATTGGAGACATAAAAAAAAATAAAAAATGCAGACAGCAATCTAAAAAAGAGTTTCGTCTAGAGACAATGTTCAAAATGATTATCAATCAGTAAAAGCAATGTGTGCAAATTCACAAGCACATATATCTCTTATCCAAGCATTGAGTTTAAAAATTGGTAGCATTGAGGTTTTAGAAGTACTAAATTGTGGAGTGCTTCATTCAGATTGCACTTCAATAAGGGACATTGCTTTCAAACTAGATTCCAAAACCTGGAATTCTCTACTCTCTTCCCTACGCTTCATACTTGGTAAATTATGCTACCTCAGGATTAATCAATTTTCTAGTAACTGAGTCCATTAATTTCAAGTATCAATCAACTATGTCAAGGTGAATAGAAAGTCCATGAAAGTCAACACATTAAGTCATTAGCAAAATACCAACTAATGGAAATAGTTCTTAGTTTTAATTATAAATAATAAAACATGAAAACCATCATTAACTAAGGCATTAAACAAAATACCATCATTCTGGCATATGCAGATCCAATTCGACCAGCTCCAATCACACCAACAGTCTGTCCCTTAAGCAAATTCCCCACAAATCTGTCACGGTTAAAGAGGCAAAAACGAGATTGTCATCCTAAGAAGCATTTGAAATCCGCAATCCAACAAAATTTATTGTAGAGAGGTCAATAAGTGAAAAGTTTACGGTATACAAAGACAGTCTTACAGATTAGGAAGCCATCCATCATATAAGCCTGCTCTCATAAACTCATCCGCTTCAACTATTCTTCTAGCAGCTGCTAATGATAGAGAAGCAGCCAGCTCCGCCGTAGTTTCTGTAAGTACTCCCTAAACATACACGAACAATAAATTGACATCAATATCTCTACCCTTGTCCTTAGAAACATCATAGCAAATTTCCACATAAACATGAATTCTTGTCCATCATCATAGATTCAAAGATTTGTGCAGAGTCATCCAAAGCGCTATTAAATTCCATTCCATAGGACAGAAGGCACTGTCTCATAGCCATATGTTCAAACATCTACCATTCAATCACTTCCCATTACTGAAAACGTGTAAAGACCAACTAGTGGAGATAGTTTTCTTTTAATTATACATTCAATTTCAATAATAATAATAACATGGATTGTGCTCTAGAATGGATTTAGACTTACAGGAGTGTTTCCAACAGCAACGCCATACTTGTTAGCAGCATTGACATCGACATTGTTATAACCCACAGCCATGTTACTGAAAGCTTTGCCTCCTGCTCTGCTCAGTGCAGAAAACAAAGTCTCTCCCCAATCTTCTGTCAACTGAGGAAAAGTAAAAAATAAAAAAGCAAAAAACCCACATAAAATTCAACAAACCCCAAATATAAAAACCCAATTCCACAAAGATTTATCATCCAATTATATTTTATAAAAACTTAAATTTACCTGTCCAATAACTCCATCACACTTGTCTCCTATAAGAGTAATAATATCTTCAACAGACAGTATTGTTTTCTTCTGCGTACATATCTGAACCCAAAAAAAGATTGAAAAAGTTTTCATCATTTTCCAGAGTTAAAACGCCAAAAATTTTCCCAAGAAAAATCACCAAGACTAAAATTTGGAAAGAAAAAAAAAATTTACTTCGACCCGGCAATCTTGTTCTACTAAAAGATTGATCCAGCGACTTCCGGGCATGGGTTTAGTGCTAATAACTCTGTATTTCCCATTTGGGTTCCACACCTCAATTGAAACTGGTTTAGCCATTGAAGCAAAGCAGCCTCACTGGTTCAGAGTCTTCAGAGACTGCTAAAATGGGACAACGGTTTTTAAATTTCCATGTACCTAAATTTTTTCAATGTTATGGTGCGGTGCAGACCACCATAAGATATAGTCTTTCACATGTAAGATTGGCTAAACAATAAAACTGTTGACTTTTTTGATACCCTTGACCAATTGATCTTGGAATCATATAGATGTTAATATGGTAGTTACTGTAGTTGAAGATTGGATGATGTTTGGCTTTGGAATATACAGATTGAGAGGTGGAGATGACTCGGAGAGTGAGCTTTGGAGCTTGGAGTTCTCGGACCTCATATAATGTATAAGATAATGGTCTACGTGGCAGCATGTTACTGATGACACGTAGCAGGTGTGGACCCCGATGACAGTGACTGCTTTTCATTGGCAACACTTTACTTCTGACAGGTGGCAGAGATTTATTGGTGGGAAGAATGTATGTGGGCCACATAATAGATAGGGTACGTGGCGCTATATGGTTGAACGTGAGAGTTGATGGTTTTGGATGAAATGCTATTCACCACTTCATCTTGATCCAGAAGGACCCGACTTTTTTTTCTCTTTTCCTTTTTTTCCCGAAATCAGGATGTGTTATTTCTTCTGTTTTTTGTGTTCAAAATATTTTTGAGTAATTTTTTTCTCTTTTTTTGTCAAATTTTTTTATAGATAGTATTTCTATCTATAATAGTCTTTTCATGATATCCTACTTGTAATGTGAGAACCACGAACTATTTTGTCTATTCACCAAAAAAAAATATTTAGTCTAGATGGCTCTAAGAGTCACTGATTGGACTTAGACTACTACTTAATTGGTCTAATATCAATTGTAACGTGAATTTATTCTAAAAAATACCAGTTAAAGTTGTTTCAAGGGTTCTGAACCCACATACATATATAATTTTAGGATGGAACTTTACCATAAAATATACATTTTTTTGTTTTTTTGGTAAAAAAAAAATCCATTTTGCTGTGTAAATACTAAATAGATTTCAGAACCACTGAATATAGTGACTTTTAATTTGTAAAAAGGGTTATTATTTTTTTTGGGCATTGCCGTCTGTTAGGGGCCATATATATAGAAATATGTCCATCCATTTCAAAAATTAAAATTTCGCCTATGTATCACTTTTACAATATAATAATTTTCCAAAATGTAATTATCTTCAACTTTCGTATACATATTCAACTTTGATATACTCTCATCCTTTATTGCCTAATGTTGAGAGTCATGGCTTAAGCAATAACAGTGACGACAACATTTTTGACAGTGAAACCAAAATAAGCCTCGAAGATCTCACGCATATTGATAAGGACCATAGAGGAGATCTCTTCCATAGCAAAATGTTTCTCTTAATCCCTGTAGATCGATCATCACGATCATGAGTTTGTTTCCAGCTCTTGGAATAATCTTAAACTACCAGAGTTTGATATATCTCTTGGAACCGATGTATCACTGTATTTCCTATCAATTAATCAGTCTCTTTGCATCTACAATAGAAAAATAAAAATAAAAAATTATTACGATTCCGGTTTAAGAAACACATAGATAAATATATAGAAATTGATAATTTTCGTATAAAAACTAAAGCAAATTTCATAGTTACAGCCTAATAAATTACCTACATTCTTCATATTTAACATGTACAAGAACGAAAAATCGTTAAAATCAAATAACTGCATTATGATAATAAATCAAAAAAAGATGGAGTTTACCAAAAATGGAGTTGACAGGGGTTCATGGAGACCTGGTTCTCGGTTTTCAAAAGCTCATAATCCTTTGGTACCTTCATTATTCAATGTGAACCGACCTAGTACCTTCATAATTCAATATGAGCCGACCTGGTACAAAATTTTAACAAAATTTTTGAGCGAGCATATTTCTATATGTCCACCTAGCAGAGGGCAGATTTAATGCAATGCCCAAAAAATCCTTGTAAAAAATGTGACTAGTGGGCCTTCAGGTTTGCCAATCAAACCCATGATAGTTTTTGGGCTGGGCAGTCCGGACCATTTGACATCTTTCTACCCAAGTCGGAATGGTTCTCACGCTTGCCAGATGTAAAAGGAAAGCCAGTGATAACATCAGTGGAAGCTGGACGAGGCTTCTTCACAATTTTGATTTAATGATTCTAGATTCCCAGTGGACAAATATTATTTCACGATCTTAGTTTCAAAAAAAATAAAAATAAAAATCAAATAAGAAAATCACATTATTTGCCAAAAAATTTTATTTTTATAAAATTTTAATAAAATCATTAAATTTTTTAATATTGTTATCTTAAAAAATATTTTATAATCCAAGTGAACAAATTGAAATAATTTTTTTTTAAAGTTTTTTACTGAAATAAATAATAGGAAAAAAATTAAGAAGTGTAAGTATTTTCATTTAATATGTATTATATTGTTTTATCGAAAAAAATATGTATTATAGTATTAATATCTAGCATTTTTTTTATCAGTATTAAAATCTAGCATTTGATTTTCAAAACACCCACAGATAATCATATTATAATTATAATTACAACAACAAACAAACAAATATAATCTAAGTTTTTTTTTTTTTTTGTTGATATGTAATTTTAGATTCAAAAGAAGTATAATTAGTTAAAATAAATAACTCAAAAATTATATTTTATTTTCTTTTTGGATATATAAAAGAAGCTTACATCAAGAAGAAAGAAAAATTATATCCTCAATAAGAAGATTATTAAGAATAGCACTGTAGCAGGAAAACAAGACTCCTAGAATGGGGTTAATGATCTACTAAGTCCTTTCTTAGTTATCTAATCAACAACTTTATCAGTACTGCACAAACTAAAAGAATATCGATAATTTTCAAACAAATATTTTAAACGTTACAATGGCACAGGAGATGAAAGGCATGTAAATAAACCAGAGACATAAATCCTTAATCAATTGCTTATAAGGCACGATGCTGCATCAGTTTTTGTCGTGTATTTAGTTTATTTGAGAAATTTTCAAGTCAACTTTTTTTGTTTGAGAGGGTAAATTCTTTAAAAAAAAAATTATATGATATAATAAAAAAATTATATATTATGGATTAAAATTATTCATTATAGATAAAAATTATACATTATAACAAAAATTATACATTATAAACAAAAATTATATAAAAATAAAAAATTTATGTCATGAACCCCTGTTAATTTATAAAAGGATTCACTTGAGTCGAACCCTAAAATGTGATATAGACTTGCCAAATAGTAAAAACATGATCATCTAAATCTTTAAAAAATCATTGTGTAAATATTAAGCAGTGCGTGTAATTTTTGGACAAATGTTCGTGCAGTTTAAAAATTATAGATACCACAACTAACTTCACACTGTTTTTATGTTAGAAGGTGTGAACATTAAAATGCACACACGTCCAATATTTGCACACATCGTTCAGTATTTAGGTGGGGCAGATACTGTCATCTTCAACCTCTATTTTTTTATTTTATTTTTTTCATTTCAATAAAATTTAAAAAATAGACATCATTCAAACACATTAATATACATTTTAACAATATTATTTCAGCAACAAAAATTAAATTTATTTTGGTGGATGTTAGAGTTGGATTGATGTTGTAAAAAACATCTAAAAAATTTCAAAATGGAGTTCAAAACTTAAAAAAAATTGATTTTGTTAATGGAGTGGTGTTTCAAAGTAACCAATGCATACAAAATTGACCGAAAATCANTTTTTATATAATAAATTTTAAGTAAAAAAAGTTAAATTAAATTTTAAACTTCTAAGTTTGGACTTAAATTCGAATTCGAATCCGAAAGCCTGACTTTATACCCAAATTTTAAAATTTAAATATTGGTCTGATCCCGTCCGTGCTAAAAAAAATTTCACTGTTAGAGTCTGAAAATTTTAGACTCCAACCGAGCTTGATGGCCCGAATTTACACCTAGTGTTGTTTACTTAGGTAACACGCAGGCCTGTTATTGCACCAATGTCGCCCCAAGCGGCCCAAAATTTGAAATAGTGTCCGTTCCTCTGCGAGTGCGTGTGGCGCGCGCACGCAAGCGCGAGCAGTGGCTGTGCGAGCGTGAGGGGCAAGCGTGGGCGGGTGAAAACCAATGTGGACTTGGATCCAATAATATTTCAAACTTGCATTTACCAAATTCACCATCACTTATAGCTTATCCATCACATTCACTCCCACCACCTCTATTTTAATGTTTTCAAACTCTTATCTGCCCACTTAATTGCCTACTTTTATATTACCAAACAAAAAAAATTGCCTACTTTTATTCCAAACTCGATGGCATACTATTCTCTATCTCTCTCAAGTCTCAAGCACCCTAATAAATTATATTCTCAACATCTTTATTTTCAATAATAGATTAGTCTTCCTCACTTTCACTTAACATGCCTCAAGTTATTTAAGTTTCCTAAACTGAGAACTGTGCTATTTATCATGCTAATAACCGTTTCTAATATAATTTTTAATTAATTGGATTTGTTTAAATATTTTTTTATTCATTATTTTTGTAAGAGCTAGCTACTTCTTCATGCCTCAAACCCCATTATGTCTTTTTGGTTCTTTAGGGCTATTAGTGTGAATGTGAAATTAAAACAGTGCTCCTTGAACAATTACTTTTTGTAGTAAGTGGAGGGTCTCACTGTTTCAAGTGGATTTTGGCCATATTGAGGTCGGTTTTAGAAATTAACTCCACACCGTTTAAGAAAATGGAAAGTGAATTAGTGTGTCCTAAGAGCAAGGTGAAAGGACTAATTGCTTAGAACGCTATCGTGGCCACAATGTCCGCTGGAAAAAGGGACACAAGGAGAATGGAGAACAAGCCTTGGGCGTCATGGGCACAAAAACTTTGACAATTAAATCATATTAAATAACTAAAATAAAAATAAATAAAAGGTATATTGCAGGCTTATCAATTAGATTTGAGCAGAGGATTATACTATCATTTTGAGCTTCTTTTTCTTTATGTGTGGCAATTAGCTTTTATGTGACTTGTTGTTTTGAAACCGGCCACAAATCCTAAATTTTATCATTATTATTTTTTGGGTAGTTAGCTTTCTTTGTAATTGAAGGTTTTGATAATGATTTGACTTGCTATTGTGTTTCTTGAAACAATGCGACAGAATAGGAAAGATGGCATTAATATTATTAATATTTCTTTTGTCATTAACACCGAATCCTAACTTTTGTAGCCATTTAATTTAATTATTATTATGGACTCATTTAAATTGGTTTCCCATTAGATTTGATAATTTTAATATGATATATTTTTATTTTATATTTTTTATAAAAATTTAACGAATCAAATTTAAATTAAAAAAAATTAATACAATAATCATCATATATATATTACATTAAAATTAACACAATACAAATTCAACTATAATTTTAAAAGTTTGAACTTATCAATTTTAAAAGAAAATTTTAACGATTAGATATTGATAAAAAAAAAAATTTACACCAACACAACCACGTTGTCATATCTATTACCATATGAAATAAACTTATGAAATTGAGATACCTTTTAGAGTAAAAATTACTGTAATCCAATTTAAAAAGAAAACAACAAAACGTTCAATTTTCTGTTAACCCTTATGAGCCAAACTTTATCTTCAACAACTCCTCACCTACTCTCTCTCTCTTCTCTCTGACTCCCTCTCTCTCTCTCTGCAAAAAGTCTGAATCAGAATCCAGAAGCTCTTACAGAGACAGAGGGTGAGAGTCTCAGAGAGGAAGAGAGAGGCCATGGACAGGCTTCTGTCCTCTTCATCTCCAACCCCTTTGAAAATACATCATTTCAAGTCCTCTCCCTTTGTTCCTCGACTCGGTCGTATTGACTCAGTAAGACTCAGTTTCGCTTCCTCAACCCGCCCCGATTTCAGGCGCCTCACCTCGTTGTCCTGCAAACATGGAAACCCTTCTACGTCTTCTTCTCCCTCATCATTCTCTACGCCATCGAATAGTGTACCGTCTCTTTCTTCTTCCCGAACCTCCTCGGCAAATGTGTCGGTGCCCAAACCAGAGTCTCTCAAGCAGATCCCAATTGGAGATCCTGAGCAACGCAAGGTATTGCTTTGTGCAATTTAATATATATATATATTATTTTTTTTTTTTGGTAAACAAAATCTGTATTTTTTTTTTTTTAATGTGACATGTTATGTTTTTGTTCGAGTTCATTGTTTTCGAACAATTGCCATCGCATAATTGAATTCGAAGCTATTCTCAATCACACGAAGCAAGTAGACTTTAAATAGGGATGAAGATTTTGGAAAATTTATGGAATTGGGTGAGAACTAAGAAGTGTTTTGGAGCCTGTTTGGTTGATAAGAAGTGCAGTGTAATGAAGATTAAAGCTACTTTAAAGAAATTCTATTAAATTCTGTCATATACTTGAAGTTTTTAAGGATCAAAAAGCTATATTTTAATAAACTGAAATTTCTTTCGAGTTCAGGGGGGGAATAGAAGGGTTCTCTGCAAGATGAGAACTGGCATATGATATCTGGCTTTACAATTGTTTTTGGGGTTTGGTACTTTATTTTTTCTTTCCATGAAACTGCGCATAAACATGAAGGATAAGTTCTTAACATATAGGAAATGGATTTGATTGTCTATGAAACAGTTTCATTATGTTTCAAGCAATATTACTTAGAAAATAACCATTGGCAGCTAGAGAAGTTTAGATTTTTTAAACTCTCTATGACTTGGTTTTCTGTTGCACCACAACATAAGGGGCTTTGTTTGTCCTCTCTTTATTTCTTTACTTGGTTTTGCAGTCCAGTTTGAATCCTTTCTATCAAGGTTGTATTTTATGTTTATTGTGTTTTGATAAGCAACGAGGGAAGGAGGGAAAGAGAGAGAGATGAAAATGCAGATTGAGTGGTTTAATTATTAATGAGGTAGGTATAGGATGTTGCATGAGTTTGTCTATTATATTCTTGACAGAGTTGATTACTTTTAAAGATTATAATAATGTAACATTATATACTTCATCATCAACCTTCTTAATCTTTTATTCCAGCGAAGGTGTTCGCTATAGGAAGTTAGTTCTGTCACATAATCATCAATCTATTTGTTAATCCATGATAACTATTTTTATTTTTTTTACATTTTTTTTTAATATAGTTACTTCAATTTGTAGTCTTTGAAGTTTTATCCTAGAGTTGATGTAAGTTAGCAGGACGAAGTGTGTTAATGATTTTTATAAGTTAGTATCCAAATCTAAATTATCTTATGCATCAAGACTGTGCCGAGACATATGTATTCATGTATTTAGAAATTCTTGACGAATTTCCCAATGCAGCTCTAATTTTGGTTTCACTTTGAATTTTATCATCTTCTGTTTCATATGATGAAAATATTAGTGTCCATTTATTCATTATGAGCTTTATGTAAAGGGGGTTGCAAAATCCTGATGCTAGTTTGACCTTTAAAGTTTAATTGTTGACTGCTTCTAGTGTTAACAAGATGTTCATTTTCCAAACATGTTTCAGGCCATTTCAATTGGAGCATATGTTGCGATCTCTGCTCTTATTATGATCATAGTGCAACCAGTTTTTGCTCCAGTAGCTTTTGCTTCCTTCCAAACTGCAGCTAAGACAGGTGCTCCAGCCGCTGCTGCAGTAGGGAGGACACTGATCCGGACTGAATTACTTAGTAGTGCTTGGACAGGTTTCTTTGCTGGTTGCTTACACACATTATCAGGGCCTGACCACCTTGCTGCTTTGGCTCCACTTTCAATTGGTCGTACCCGCATGGAAAGTGCTGCTGTTGGAGCCCTTTGGGGCTGTGGTCACGACGCTGGTCAGGTTATTTTTGGCTTAATATTTTTATTACTTAAGGATCGGCTTCATATTGAAGTTATCCGTACTTGGGGCACAAGAGTGGTGGGCCTTACTTTACTTGTTATTGGTGCAATGGGCATTAGAGAAGCATCAGAAGTCCCCACCCCATGTGTTGCCTTGGAGAATGGTGAGTGTGATGTTAGTGTATATGAAACACTTGAAGCCCCTCAAGTTGGGAAGAAGAAGATTGGTTTTGCAACTTTTGCCACTGGTATCGTCCATGGTCTGCAGCCAGATGCGCTGATGATGGTCTTGCCTGCACTCGCTTTGCCTTCACGCTTGGCTGGTGCTGCATTTCTTATTATGTTCTTAGTTGGAACTGTAGTTGCAATGGGAAGCTATACAGTATTTATCGGTTCATGTAGTCAGGCATTAAAGGATCGGATACCCAGAATAACTGAGAAACTGACTTGGGCTTCTTCTCTTGTAGCAATTGCTCTTGGATTCGCCATCATAATCAGCCAGTTCTTTGGGTATAGCCTGTATTAATTTATATCAATCGGTTTCAAGGTACACATTTTGCAAGCTTCTACTGAAGTGTTAGAAAAAAGGACTTAGTAAGGACCATTCAAATTGTTTACAGACAGAATTCATCAGCATGCAGCATCTTTTCTCAGCGAGAGTAATCATCTTTGCTTTCTTATTTTTATTTTCAAAGCGTGAGTTTTATTATAGAGAGGAAGCCTACTGCATTTGTAATTCTTTTATGGTAGAGATCAGATTGGCTTAGTGCCTTTGCTTATATGCTGTTTGCTTTTTTATATTTCAATGATCACGAATGATGCAATTAACCCTTATCCAGTCAAATTTTTAGAGTTTTTTTTATTCTTTTTTTTTTTTTTGGGAGGGAAACTTTGCCATAAACGACTTCTTTTTTTTTTTTTTTTTGACAATAGTAATCTCATTAAAAAGAGGGGAAAATTTCACCGTTTAAACTTTGAATTTGAAAGTGTACTCATTGGCTAGGTCAATCTTACGAATACATAAACTATTACCTCCGAATCTATAATTTTTCCTTATCTCCAATTTGCTTCCGTTCTTCACGGCCGTCACAATTGTCAAACCAGAAGCGATTGCAATGTCAAATTTGAAAATAAGTTTTCGAGTTGATTTTTAGAGTCCGCAAGTTAGGCTGGACTATTTTAAATTTGGCTTAATAAAAATTTAAAAGAATCCAATCCAATCCCGTTCATTTCAACATCAACATTCGCAATTTGAACTGTAAATCTCACATAATTTTATAAAATAGTAAAACCCTGAAAAATAAAAAAAAAATAAAAAAATAAAATGAAAAAGGTATAGAAGCAGATCACTGACACTGATGCAAGTCTGCAACCCAGCTAAACATCGTAGACAAACGTTGAATAAGCCACATTTCATTTGAATTTGTAGCCAATATTCATTCCAGGTTTATGCTGTTTTCTTCGCACTATTAAATAATTGTTTGCATTAGCTTATTGTCATCTGCACAATTTTATTCCATAATGATAGCTTGAAAACGGGTTTCAAATATTAAAGAACAAAATTTGATGAATGCAAAAGCAATTGTATCGAATATCCCAAAAAAAAAATTGCAATTAGGCATTATCACCAAGGAGCTCTGGAATCACAGAATAAACAAACCCAGAAAGGGTAAAAGACAAAAAAGAATGTAAAATGAAACGTCCAATGGAATATGTCATTAAAGTTTTTATAGTCCTTTTTTTTCTGTTGTCACTAAATCAATACCCATCTACATTAGGAAAAAAAAAAAAAAGAGAGAGAAATTTGAACTCAAAAAAGTGGGCTCCAGTTGTTCAAAGGATGCCCTTTGCTGTATAGGAAGTTGATGCAAATTAGGGCTTCTGCTTTTTGTCAATGTCGTAAAGCACACAAGCATCAGCTGCTGTCTTCAACTGAATATCAAAACATACCAACAAAAGAAATCATTTGATGTAAACTTAATAAAACAAAATAATAATAAAATAAAAAGATCAGCCAGTTCAATCAAAGTTTGAAGACAAAACAACCTTCATGACTTAAAGTTGTGTAGCGACTACAGGCATCTAAAAAATTCCATAATCAAACCCTCAGTTATTAGTCATTTAGTTCGCTAACAAGTTCCTAATGCATTACATGGCACTCGTGTCTCTGTATCCACATTTACAATAGCTTCAACAGCAATCTTGTTATTTCCCAACTAGAGTGCAGAGGTAAAACTGCTACCACTAAAAAGAATATCGATAAATTAATCCATCATGATTTTTTTAATATGATCATATCCACACTACTAACAAATATGTAGTGAAACAAAATATAATTTCACTTACTTACACAGCTAAAAATACTAATGAATCCGAAATTCTGAATTTTTTTTTTTTTTGTGTATTTAGGTAATATATCTGCATACTGCCTAGCTTCAGAATTCTTAAAACCAACTAAAGTAATCTATCAGTATATATGAAAACTATTCCACTCTTAGAAAGAAAATGGATACATGTAAATTTCTCTAGAAGTACACAAGCATAAATCACTACCTGGATGACGTTAACGGCTTGCTTAACTGCCCATCCAAATAAACTTGAACCCAGTAGAGCACATAATAGTGTACTCTCTTTCGCAGAACTTGTTAAAACCTGAAATAAGACAGAAACCATGGTAGTTTAGCAAACCTCTTTCTCATGCTTGGAACACTTGAATCAGTAACAAATTGAGAACTTACATCCATCAAATTCTCAGTTTGGTTCTTTGCAAGAAGAAACAGAAGTATATAAAGAACCTGCATGCTTAAACAATCAGAATATAAGAGTAGAAACTAAATAAAACAAATGCTTGAGTCAACTTAATGAAGTTGAAATTACCTCACATGCCACACAACAGTAAGCCATAAACATCCGATTCCCATAGTATAACTTAAAAAGCCAACTAGTGCTGTCTTTTACATCTTTATGACTAACCTTCCCTACTAAGAAAGTACTGCCATCAAAAGTATTTAAGATTCAACTGAAGGAACTCTTGTGTTGATAAAACTTCAGATTCCCCATATTAAAACAAATTTATTAAAAAAAAAAAAATACCTGTACATCTGCAGCCAGTGGCTGGAAATGTCCAAGGCAAGCAATGAGAGGAAAATTAAGCCAGGCCTGCATTACACCCACCACTAGCTCAGATATCCATGCCACAATAAATAGAATGGATTTTTATGATCATGAAAAATACCATAAGTAATTTTACCGGTACACTTGGGAAAGAATTACCAATAGACAAGCAGTGCTAATCCTGACACGCAGAAGAATACAAATCAAAACCTCAAACTGGTAAAACAGAAGAATTATTCTCAGAAAAATATTTTTTTTAAATAAATAAATAAGTATCCAAAATCAATTGAGTATACATGTATAGTCGGAAAAAGAGTTAGCTTAAGAAGGTAACCTGTCTGTTATCATGTCCAAGACAGCTCCAAAGGTTGAAACTGAACCAATAAGGGGAAAGAAGACGATTTAAATGTTCAATTTTAATTACTGTTATATGATCAATCACTGTATTAGCTCCTAAATCATAATACAAGCTAAAATATTTAATTCATAATTTGCAACAGGATACATTTATTATAACTCATGACTCCAAAAACAAAGAATAGTAAAGAATAAAAGCTTATTAGTACAATAAGGCTTAAAGCCTTCCACCAAGTAATATGTTACTATCTTTTAAATAGAGAAGGCCTGAGATAAAACAATAGTATGTTGCATTACTATTATTAAATTTAAGAGTAGAAAGCTTGCTGGAACAACATGTTGCTATCTCTGAAATAAGACGTCTAGTAAATAAATAGCATATTGTAGAGATTAAATTTGGTGCCAATTTCAATTTTGAGGTCTTGCTATCTACCGGTCACCTAGCTCAATATAACTGTAAACGTGCAAGTCATTCAACTATATGCTGCACTATTTAGTTTACAGATAAATGTATGAAGTTAAACCAAATAATCTCAAGAAAGATATTGAGTTGATTCCTGAGTCCTAATATTATCTTCATTTTTGTATAAGATTTTGACCATTAAATTGATGATGGTCCAACTTCAATATAAAGTTGGCAATGGCAAATGATAGAATTCTGTACCTTGATTGAATTTGCGAGCACACCAGCCATCAATGCCATCACAAACAAAGCTGATAAAAAAAAATAAAAAATACCTTATTATTCTTTCAACACACATAATTGAAGAAAATAAACAAAAACTAGAAGCTCCAGAAGAATCAATTCTTACCTGAAAAAGTAAAGAATGGAGAAAATATTTTTGTTGGAGAAGCATTGAGCAAAGGCAACAATGTTCATAAGAACCCTAATGTACCCTGCATCCCATTTAAGCATAAAATCAGTCAACAAACTAGTAGGAACCAATAAAAGTGGTAAGCAGTGACACGCACGGAATTCAATCAAGCATTGTTGGAAAACTCTTATTAAATGTGACATTAAATATTACACAGCCTAGTAAGTGATATAAATATGAGACAAGTAAAACAAAAGGCAGCATTTTTCAGTTTTGAAAAATCAGAGTAGGGCCGAGAACTGTTTTGACTTATAAATCCTCAACTCAAGTAATTTTCAGTTGACAAAAATTGAAGTTTTGTAATGATGCAGTTGCATTAAATGCTGAAAGCAAATGAAATTGTGAATTTTATAATTAAAGCAGAATGAAGATAGCGAGTTTTCAGTGTATCTATCTTCACAGTTTTTTTCTCTTCTCATATTTCATATATTTTTCATGAGATGTCTCAATAGCCAAATGGGGAAATTGGTTTTAAACAATATATTAAAAACATGCAAGCAAGAACCCAAAAAAAATAAAAAGGTATATATACCCACCAATGATATTGGGAATGTAAAGATATACAGCTAGTTTTCCTGGTCTTGGTACAGATTTTCTGGCCATTGAAGCTCTAATCTGTAAATTTAAAACTGCATGGAATGCATTGGTTTACCAAGTCAGTTGTGCTCCTGCACACACTAAATTCTTGTTATAAACCATTTCCTCTGTCCTACCAATACAATCACACAATCAATAAATAAAAGAAATAAACAGAAACATGTAATGCCCATTCCACAGAAGAAGTTACATCAATAAACAAATTGAACCAACAAAAAACAAGCAAGCCCTCTTCATACATGGGAATTATTTGGTATCTCAATCAAAAATGAAAATAGAAAAATCCATTTAACTTCTTTTCGGGAAACAAATGAAAATAAAATATTTTCCAAGGTGACAAAAATTCAACTATAAAACTATTTATAAAAAAAAAGGTTAATAAGACCCAATTCTAATCGAAAATGGGAAATTGGTTCGTCATAGTTAACCGGTAAAAACCCAGTAGGCCATTCAGATCTCGGCCATATCAGATGGGACCCCAATCAGCCGACGTGGCAGGATCTGGCGGAGAACAGCATAAAAGAAAAATCGAAAATTTGAAAACAAAACGAAGAGATAGAGACAGAACCTTGCGGCAGAGAAGCCTAGAAGCTGAAAGCAGAGCCTTCAATCAACGACCCAGCGGACTTCTATATGCTCCTTCTTCTTCTTCTTCTGCTTCTTGTAGTTTGTTCGGGTTGCTTCGTCTTGGAGTATTCTCTTTCATTTTTCTTTAAAAGCTTGTTTACAAATTTAAAAATTGGGCTTAAAGATTAATTTCATATTCTTTAAGGGACCCCCAAGAAAAAATTAGGTGCAGTTGGGCCTATGTTTTATGCTGTTGGGCCATATTTGTGTGTTTTCCCGTTTAACAGAATCAACCAAAGTCATATCAATATATTCATTAAAACAAGAAAAAAACAAAGTCATAAAAAATATATATATTATCCTTATAATTTGTGATGGTAATCCTAATCCTAAATTTTCACAAAAAATTTGAAAGGTCAATAAATTAAGTAATTGAAACTACCTTTTTTTTAAAAAAAAAAAATATCCCTTTCATTTTCTTTTCGGTAATATTCCTTTGGGATTCCATAAATAATAGACATTATATTCCATAAATAAAAGACATAATAGTATGGTTGTTGTGTTTTTTAAAAAAAAACATTAATTAAAGTATTTCTTCCATCCACCCAATTCCACCCAGAGTATTTATTATCTTTGTTTTCTAAGCTTAGATGCTACCATATTAGTATTGTTTATTATATATATTATGTCATATATAGCTGCGATTTTAATAAGTTAAAAAAAAAAATTTAAAATTTAAAAATTATTTTTAAAAATGTTTAAATAATTTTTTTAAAGTGTTTCAGACTTTAATAAATTTTTTAACCAAAATTAATAAATAATAACTTATTTAATAAGTTATTCTGAATAAGTAAAAGTTGAAACAAAACGACTCTTTAGCATATCAAAATCATATATAAAAAATGTAAAATTAGTTTCTTAGCAATTTTATGATTCAAAACAATGAATTATAAAGTGTCAGTCTTTTAAAACTTCAAGAATCAATCATTTCATCTATTATTTAAACAATGGTTTGTCACCGTTTTAAATGATGATGTTAGCATCACTAAGTTGTTGAATATTGATGATGTTATTGTTCAAACAATGAATACATAAGGGTGTAAATTCAAGATGATAAAAAAATTTGAACCCAGCCACGCCGTCGTTAGTTCAAGTCTAAAGTCTGGAATTCAACTTTTTAGATATCGAGCTCGGCTTTAGGTTTTGAATTTATAAATTAAAGCTTATGTTTGAATTTGTAGCTCAAAGTTTGATTTTTAGTTTTTTTAATAATTTCAAAATTTAACTCAAAGATAATATTTTACTAATAACTAAATAAATATAAAATATCATTTTATAATATTTACAAAATATATAATATGATAAACAATAAATAAACAAATACGAAAACGTGTAAATCACTTAAAAATTGCATTACATGTTCATTAATTATAGAAAACGTGTTTATATTTATAAAAAAAAAAAGGTATGAAAATGAATATATAAAACTTTTTTTGAGAAATGAAGAACTGGTATTAAACCAGAAGAGAAAAATCATAGCCTACCTTTAAAATTAATATCATTCACACACTCTTTTAACTGTAATAATTGTAATTTTCATTTTACCAAAAAAAAAAATTGTAATTTTCAAAATCTAAAAAAATTAATTACTATTAGTCTAAATTTCAAAAGCTCCAGACCAAACATTTGGTAATAACAGATTGTTTTCACATCCCACAATGTCAGTGAAAATACTTAGACCACCAAAGCACACGCATCGATAAAGGAGTCAAAAGAATAACCCTTCCAAACTTCCCATACATCTTTCCAAACTTGATTTTTCACGCAACCAAAAAGCATCGATAACGTCTTCTTTCTTTCCCCACTTTACGCGTACCATACCTTACGAAAATACAGATTCCAATACTGACACGTCCTCCAAACAAACATTTTAATCCGATTTACCATTAAAAAAAAAATTAAAAGTCCTGCTAACTAGGAAAATATCAATACTCAAAAATATTAT
>QANX01003170.1:2188-41969 GCA_003254975.1 Ochetophila trinervis
GTCTCCGATTCTAGGAGAAAAGGCGACGCGAGCGTCTCCGATTCTAGGAGAACAGGCGACGCGAGCGTCTCCGATTCTAGGAGAACAGGCGACGCGAGCGTCTTCGATTCTAGGCCAAAAGTGCGCGTAAACAATGAGAAACGGAGACACTTGCGTCGCCGATTTGATGAAGATACTGCGACACTTTCGTCGCGAATGTATAACCGTTATCAGCGACGCTGAGCGTCGCCTTAATCCTTATTTTACGGCGACGCACTTTAGACGTCGCGAATGTTTTTTTACTTTCGGCGACTCCCCTTTCCGCGACACATGAATTTACGTCGCCGTTTACAAATAGCGACGCTATTTTTGCGTCGCCTATTAGGGTTTTTGGCGTAGTGACGTCTTGTAAGGTGGGAAAGTTTCGTGTAAGTGAGAATTGAAGCTTTATCCTTGTGCCACTTAATACACATGAGTGGTGGGTTAAGTACCTGTTAACTTAGAAGGTGGAAAGTGGCTTACAAAGATGGCCACGTGTAGCCATATAAAATTTGACCCAAATAGTTACTAAAATTATCTAGCTAATTAGTATTAATATATATATATATATATATTTTTTGTCACATTTAAATGTTGAAGTCTTTAAATGAGTGACAAATTGTAAATTGTCATATATATATATATATATTTGTAACGTATTGCCCGTCAAAATTTTGGGGGCAATTTTTTTTTTTAAAGGGTCACAAAATAGCCTCATTACATAAGAGACCTATGAGTAAATTATTCCTTTTAAAAGAAGTATGCGCATGACTTGGATGTTTTAGTTCTGTCAAATTTGGAGACATTCAATTTCCAATAGATTAACCAACTGTGTAACGGCTTACAAAATAATATAATGACTATGTCCAACAGGGTACATATCTCAAAATGTTTAGCTTAACAGATCTTATTCACACATAGAAGATATGATACAAACACGAACAAAATTAACGACAACATAACATTAACACGAAATATTATTGCCACATAAAATTTCAAAACATTATTTTGTGAAACTATATAGATGAAATCTTGGTACAAAATTTTATTGTTCTAACGTAAAAAAACAATAATACAACATTATTTGTCTACATTTGAATAGATTAATTATTATTATTATTATTTTATCTTTCATCACTTACAATCCCTGAGGCAATACTACTAGACATAGAATCATCGGTCAAAGATCTATCTAACGACAAGTCGTCTTCATCTTCAGATTCAATAGCCCTTATATTATCCATCTCCCTTACCACCTCCGTCATCTCCGGCCGCTTCTCCGGCGACTTATTGCAACAACGCATTGCGATTTGTAATAGTCTCAACATTCCATGTGCAGCCACCGCTCTGCTCACTGATATCTCACTGTCGAAAATCTCCGCCGTCCATTCTTCTCTCACTGCTCTATGCACCCAACTAGATACATCAACGCCGTTGACACCCGGAGGAGCTGCGTAGGCTGAGATTTTCCCTGTCAAAAGCTCTAGAAGAAGACAACCGTAGCTCCAAACATCGGACTTCTTCGAGACCCTTTTGGAAATTTGGTACTCTGGAGATTTGTAGGAAACCATTCGTTGAGAAGCTATGGGAAGTGCGATTAAAGAAGCTAGGCCATAATCAGATACGAGAACGGTGTCATTTTCGTCGAGAAGAATGTTAGAGCATTTCAGGTTTCCATGAGGAATATCACCGGCCGATGAGGTGCTGTTTAGGTGAAGATATTCCAATGCTCTTGCTACGCCACGAGCCACATATAACCTTGAGCTCCATCGGAACGGAATTCGGTTTCTATTTCCTCTGTCTTCTGCAATATTATTTAGAGTTTTTGAAACAAATATATGTATATATAAATATATGTATATATTGTTATTAATTAAATGAATATTCTGAAGAAAATATATTGTAACCAAAAGTCACAAAAATTATTATAGGAAGACCAAAATATACTTTTGGTTAGGGGAAATATTATCTATAGTTAAAAATTTTAGCATCAAATACCATATATTTTTACTTTTTCATTTTATGACACTTTAAATTGTAAAGCAAAATGATATTTCCAATTACAATTTTTAAGAGTTACAAAATATGTATAAACAATAATTTAAATTTTAAAGTTACAAAGTAATTTCTAGATTTACCAAATTTGTTAACCATGTTTTATGTATCAAATAATTTGATATTATTATATTAGTTTTATCTTCAATAATTTTAATACATTGTTAATTTGTCAGTGATGTTATATTTGGTAACTAAAATTTGGTAAACAAATTTAGATGTGTTAAAAATTAATTGGGTTATTTGGAAGGAGAGGAATAGAAGGAAACATTCATCCAAAACATTTCCCTCCAATTTTGGAGGAATTTCCCTTCATCTTCTTTTTTTCCCCCTTGTTTTCTTGTTTTGATTTTGTTACTCATTTTCTGTTTTTAACTCAAGTCTCTTTTTGTTTTTTTCTTTGTTCACTTTTTCACTCAGTTTCAATAACTCGACTTCTTTTTTTCTTTTATACCACTCATATAATATGTTGATATTGTTGTGTTTTTTTAATTGCATCTCTTTTTAATTTGTTTGTTGTGTCCTTTTTAGTCATGCCATTTCCTATTATTATTATTGCCCAAGCCTTTTTTATTTTTTATTTTATTTTTGGTATTTTTCACTCATATTCTTTCCTTTCTAAACTTATATTTTAAATTTTTAACTTAAATTATATTTCTAATTACTCATTTTAAATTCAAAAACCAAAAAAAGAAAAGAAAAGAAAAAAACAAATGCAAGCAATAAAAATAAAAACCAAACCAAATTAATCAAACCACCTAAAAAATTGAAAAGAAAAAAAAACAATTTTGATTTTAATGTAAACAAAAGAAGCAAATTAAAAAACAAGAAGAAGAAGTAATAATTAAACTTACTATGAAGACGGTTGAACAAGTTTCCTTTCTCCGCATATCTGAATATGAATATCTTCTCATCCTTGGAATAGTAATAAGCAAGAAGAGGTAGCAAATTGGGGTGTTTGAGATTAGACATCATCATCAGCTGCGTCGTAAATTCGTCACTGCTCAAAGCTTTCAAATCCCTGAGCCTCTTAACCACAACAGCTGGTTTCCCTTCCATCATTGCCTTATAGCTATTCCCCGAAATACCCTTCCCCAGTCCTTCAGCAGAGGCTTTTAGTAAATCCCCCATTTCAAACCTCATCTCTCTATCTATATCCCCCATAAATATTAACTTCCCTCTCTCTTGGCCTCCACCAACTGCTGCCTGAGTCGACGACGACATCGATCCCTTAATCCTCTCTCCTTCCTCTATCAGTATTTTCTCTTCCTCCACCGCTTCCCGTTCTCTGCTAATTCCTTCATCTGCGACATCCTGATCATCGTGATCCTTCTTCCTCATCTCCTTTAGTTTCCTCACTTTCTTATAGTACGCGACGAATAGCAAAACGATGATTAAAAGACCCACAATGTCGAAAATCAAAAGGTACTGAGAAAAATTACGCTGGAAATTATAACTATCCTTGCGATGATCACCGTCCGATTTGTTACCATCATCAGGTGCTTGTTGATGAGCTGTGCCGGTTTTTATTAAACCGTAGCAGCTGGGGATGGGAGATGGGGGCCCACACAATCCGGGATTTCCGGAAAACGAATCGGCCCCGAACGATTGGACTGCTCGAGTTTCTGGGATTGGTCCGGTTAGATTGTTGTTGGAGAGGTTGAATGATTTCAAGGTCGTTGATTGGTTAAAGTCCAGGATCGGACCCGTCAATCCATTGTCTTGCAACTGCAGCGACTCCAAAGCTTCAAGGCCGAGAAGGGAACGCGAAATCCCCCCGTAGAATATGTTACCCGAAAGGTCAATTCGGGTCAATTTCGGGTTGGACGAGAAGTTCATCATTTTGGTGGATATAGAATTTCCCTTAAAGCTCAAGATAGAGAGATCTGCGAATCTGGTGAATGCATTCTCACTGATTTTGCCTGTCAATCCGATATCTTCCAGCACTAAGGCGGTGACTCGGCCACGAAGACTGCATTGGATTCCAAGCCACCTGGAGCAGTATTGAAGGCCAGTCCAGTTGGTATTTAGTAAAGGATGGTTAAAGGAAGCCTTGAGGGCCCAAAGGGCTTCCCTCTCGGCATTGTCTTGGGGTTTAACTGAGCTGCATAGGAAGAGAGCAGTTAGAAGAAAATAGCTGATGATGAGGAATATTATTGGAGAGAGTCGTAGCATTGTTGTCCGTTGGAGGGAATAATAGTGAAGAAATTAAGATGAGAGGGTCTGAGGGAGTACTTAATCTGTTTTGCACTGCTTTTCGGATAATTCTACGAGTAGAAGAAGGGTCTCGAGGAGATCGTCGATTCTATGTTCGTATAGCTCGAAGGAATCGTAATATTCTTTCAATTAATTCCATCGGTACAGCTATTGTAGACAAAAACAAGGAGACTCTCTAGTTAATTGGGTTTTCTTTTGTTTGGCCCTTTTTGCTGAGAATCCTAGGAAGATGGTTATAGTTAACATTGTTTTCTTTTATTAAGATTACAGCTAGAAAATAATAGAATAGACCAGTGATTGCCGGTAGATATGGCAACATGTTTTTATTGTGTTATGTCCTATTAGTGTTAAAATTTGTTAATATAAACTCACATTATTAAATTTTTATTTTAAAATATACAAATTTAAATTCTAAAAAATATATGTGGATTTATCTCATTTTAATTTTGATTTCATATTTGTATTTATGTTTATGTTGTATTTGTGTTAAAATTTATTAATCTAAATCTAAATTGTTAAATTTTCTTATAAATAAACTCGTGTTAACATTTATGAAGACTAATTACCAGGATGACAATACATGTTCGGTATAGATAGCTTGCAAAGTTGACAGATTTCATTTGCTGCTCTGCATTGCTCCCGGTGGAAATGGTTTCCATACTTTTTCATCGAATATTTGCATCTCGACAACAATAAATAATATTCACTTCTTTTCAGGAATCTTGTTTTAATTAAAAGAGATACATCCCATCTTTTATATTCTTCTCCTGTTTTTATTTTTCATGTGAGCCTTCTTCCAAACTCTAACAACATTTTTGGTGAAGAAATTATATAGCTGATCAACACAGACGAAAATTTCAATAAAAATTTAGTTGTTGGAGATTTGTTTTACTATTTGTTTTTTTTTTTTTTTTAATTCCATTATTTTTGTTTGTTCGGTTTTTAAGGTGTTAAAATTTTATATTGATGGATATCGATAGAATGTTAAAAACTCCAACCAATATTATATATATATATATATTTAATTATACCTAAGTTCATAAGGCCAAAAAAATACTAATTAAGCTATTATATCAATTAATTAGTTATTTGTTCTTAGATTTTTTTTGGTGCTAAAAATTGTTTTTTTTTTTTGGTTGAAATATTGTGCTAAAAATTGTTGTAAAGGGAGTACATACATGAACAGTGAACTGCTCAAGTCATAATTAACTATTGTGCTAATTTTATTTTATTTTATTTCTTTCCCGGTTGGTACTAGATAAACGAGTTACTTTCTTTAACTCGTCATTAGACTAATCTATTTGGCAACAAGGACCATCAATTTGATCAAATTCCATAATGTAATATGTAAGAACCTTATAACCTCGACCATCAAACTTCTGGATAAAAAAAAAAAAAAAAAAAAAACTTATAACATTCTTTTTCTTTTGCATTAAACAATGACAAATATGTTTTTCTTAGTTAACAAATTAAACAGAAGATGATAATGTAACAAGATTTCATATATTATTGCAAAAAAAAAAAAAAACAAAATTTATGAAATATATATAAAGCAATAATTATAAATAAAACCGTACTTTGTTAAGGTAAACATTTTTTCCACAAATAAATTAATTATTAGCTGCACGTTTAAAAATTAATTGCCCTCTACTCAAAGAAAAAAGAGGATTAGTGGCCAAAAACAGGGTATGAGAAAGGTTTCATGGCCTAAAACTCAATTTGAACACATCCCAAATAAATCCATCATGATCAAAGTCAAGTTTTAATATTCTCCGAAATCTACTGAATATATATATATATATATATATTTAAAAGAAGCTAAATATAAAATAAAATTTGAAGCTTATTCAAGTGGAAAACAAAATAAGTTTAAGCATCTCCAGTAGTTCTTTCCCTTGAAGTCTATATGACAAAAGAAATAAAAATATTTTGCTTATGTGGCACAATATCTATTTAAAAGTTATCTCCAGTAGTCGTGTTCATAACAAATAAAATATTATCTAACAGTTAACTAAAATTGATAAAAATAAAAAGAATTGATGAATCAGATTGTCTAACAGACCCTTTAAAAATAGAAGTAGATAGTTTTTTAGACATCTTATATTTTTTTATGGCACATCAGCTTAACAAACTATTTAGACAGAGTCATTGGAGAAGATTTTTGAATCAGTCTATCTATTTATCTTATATGACAATAACTTTTGACAAATAAAAAGAGTCATTGAAGATACTCTAATCTCTCGTTTAATAATTGGAATCTCTTCGAGAACTCTAATTCATGTTTAATTTAGTATATATCCTGTATACCCCAACGAGTAAAGAGATATATAAGAATAATTAATTATGATTATAATTATAGATATACAAGCATAACATACAAAGTATAATTAATTAATCATGAATTTTCCTGGATATATATAGCTAAGTGAAATTAAAGTCATTATAGGACTAGGACTAGGGAGTCCGTTCATGTATAATATATATAATTGCCTACTTCCTATAACCTGCTATATACTATACTATCTCGTAGCTAGACATGGTATCCAAATGGGACTTTCCTATTCTTCTTTACGCGGTCCTCTTATCAAGTCTAGCCGAAGCTGAAGGAAACAACAACTTCAACTTCAATTCATGACATCCAGAAGCCTTTTCCACAAAGGCACTACAAAAAAAGTGATCAATTACTATGAATTTTAGCTACAAAAATATTAATTTTTAACCAGATGATGTTTTTTCTTACAAAAAATTTATAGCTAATCATTAAAAATTTCATACAAATCAGTTACAAAATCTTCATTGTCACTCAATTTTGTAGCAAAAAGCTCAAATTTTTTAAGCGTCAAAATTTCCCTCTTTCAATGGTATAAATATAATAGTTAAGTTTGTGTCTAATGGTGTAATTCAGGTAAAAAAAATTGTATCAAAAATATAATATTAACAGCCATAAATTAACTTTGTACCTAAGCTAAAATCGGTGGCAATTTTGTAAATAGACATCACTTATGTCCTTTTTTTTATTAGACATTTTTTTCTCCCTTCTAGGAATGTATACACGTGTGGACTGTTTTTGAGATTTTCAGACATTAAATTTTAAGAGGGGACACCTGAGAGCTAATGGGTATGAAAATGGTGGAAAATCCTTTACAAAATTTTGTCCAGATGAGCATCCATTTGCTTCCTCCACTAGCTTCCTCAAGTCACCGTCTACACTAAACAAATGAAGTTCCAAAATCAAATTTACATTTTCAACATTTCCAACTCTTAGCAGCAGCTTTGATTGACAACGATCCAAACAAAGATTTAGTCGAAGATTGAAGACCCAAAATCTAATAGAGGAGAACTCAAAAGAAAATTCAATTGAAGGTTAGTTATTTCTCCATTTTGCATCTTTCTCTTTCTATGAATCTATTCTATCATTTGTATATTAGATATTTTATTTACTGTTTTTGATTTATTGGTTTGGATTGGTAAATGGATATGCTATGTTTGCTATTACCTCACAATCTATAACATTCTTCATGAAACCATACTTTCTATAATGCTTGTAGTTTTGTTTATTATTATTGTTTGTGTAAAACACAACAATCAGTCGTCTCAAGTGTGAGAGCGTGCCACTTCGAACCTATAACAGTCCAAAGAAAAAGTAAAGTGTTCGCCAATTAATATCAAACTTAATCAAACGATTGTATTAATTACTGAGAACAAAATAATTAAATGGTTACAAATGCCTTTCAGATCAAAGGACTTTTAATTAAAATTTTCAACTAAAACATTTGACTACTCGAAGTAAATTCTAATGAGAATAAACTAAGTAGTCTATGTTTTCTGGTGTGTGTGGATGTGCGAGTCCTCCTCAAAGTTGTTGAAGCCTCTATTAATATAGGAGAATGTGGCTCACAAACTCTTTGTGCTTCCAATGTGAGACTAATGTCAATTTCACTTTCTAAGCCAAACATTTATACTTGGTCATTTCTAATGCATTTTCATCTCCAAACAATGTGGGACAAAGCTATTCCAAAATTAATCTTAAATAAATATTAATTTTCTTAAAAAATTAATATATGGTCCAAACATTGCCCCCATTGCTTTGTGATTTTGTTGTAGATAAAAAATTGCAAAGTAATGTTGATTCCTCCAGCATTAAGACATGTACTTGCTCAAATCCTTTTCCACCAATTAAAATTGTAGCCATCCTCAAATTCCAAATTTAACCTCAAATTTAGTGGACTGCTTTTTTCCTATAAGGAAATATGCCATTTTCCAAATTTGAGATTGAGCAATGCACCTCTTGTTATTCTCTCAACAATTTCCTTCCATAGATGCTAGACAACAAAAATTCCAATTTAACAACAATCCTTGCCACAAATATATATATATATATATTTAATCTCTCTGTCATCCCTAAATTCTGAGTAAAATATACATATATATGTATTATTTTACACCCAGCCGCACCTTTGATTCAAATTATGTATGTAGTTTTACTGTTGTTCTTTGGTACCATCTGCCGCCTATGCACCATTTCTTTTATCATGACAAAAACGTTGTTTTCTTCCTTGCAATGATCTCCAAAAAACAAACTCTTCTCCAATCTTGCTGCAAACTTCCCGGTAGAGTACAAGACCTCTCTGTTGCATTCGTAGGGTATTTCTCTTTGCAGTGCTGCTGAAAAAAACTGATTGAAAGTCCTAAACGAAATCAATCTCAAAGCCAAAACGAAGCAGGAAAACTGGACGGTGTACTTCCGAAATCCTAGACGTCATCAATCGATCGGCAGCGCGGTTGGGTGCATGGTGAACTGGACTGTGTTCTCAGTGGCAGGGTTGGATTTGCGGTGGTGGCGCGGACTAGCTTTGCAGGGACGGCGGCGTCATTTGGCCTTGCAGTGGCAACGTTTGGTTTCACGGTGGTGGCGCGGACTGGTTTAGCAGTGGCAGCATTTGGAGAAGACGACCTACAGTGTGGAACAATGGGCTGGGGCGCGGTAAACGGGCTTGGGGCTAGGCTCGGACCAGAGCGCGAGCTGGGTTGAATTCAGGCACGCAAAACTCATGCTTGGACTGACGAGCTGGAGCAGGCTTGCTGGACCATGGGCTGCTAGGCTAAGGCGGATTTGGACTACAGCACTGGATCGGACTGGACGTGGGCTTGACTAAACGTGGACTAGAAGCTGCTGAACGCGGAGGGTGAGCTAGGCTGGATTTGGAGCAGGTTTAGACACGGATCGAAGCTGGGCTGGTCTTGTTTGGAGTGGGCTTGGAGATGGACTCGGGCCAAAGCTCAAGCTGGGCTGGATTTGGGCGCGCGGAACGCGGGTTTGGGCTGGACTCGTGCGGATTGTGGGCTGGAGACTTGGGCAGCTGGGCTAGAGCGTGTGGAGCGGGCTTGTTGGATTTGGACCTGGACTTTTGGCAGCAATATGGACTTGGAAAATGCCACTGCATGTAATTATATCTGTCTCCCATACAAATAAAACCAATACAAAAATACATGCATATATATATATATATATGTTACTCATTATTTTTTTGCTTACTACGGTTTCTTACACTGTGGTCACCACTCAATTGCATCGAACCAATTCTGAAGGCAATGAATTCTACTTTATATTGAATCAACCCGACACGACAATCCTTTGATGATTAGTGGATAAGCAGTCTTTTGACCTGTTTACTTTCTGTTATACCTACATATTACATATGTTGGAACATATTGGTCATAGATCTTGGCCTTTAGCAAATTTCTTTGACCTGGCCTTAAAAGCAGCCTGACATGGCTGGCTAAAATTGAACCAAATGGCCGAGTAGATTTTCGGCCTAATTTTTTTTTGTTGATGTTACATTTGCAGGGTATGTAATTGGACTCAGACCGACACAGACAAACATGCAACTGGACTCAGACGGACATACAGCTGGACTCAGACCAACGTGGACGGATGCAGCTGAAGCAGACGGATGTAGCTGGACTCAGCTTGACGCAGACAGACGCAGAAGGACATACAGTTGGACTCAGACCAACTGGAGCGGACGGATGTAGCTGGACTCAGCTTGACTCAGATAGACTTACAGCTGGACTCAGACCAACGCAGATGGATGCAGCTGGAGCGGACAGATGCAGCTGGACTCGGCTTGACGCAGACAGACATAGACATACATGCAACTAGACTCAGACGGACGCAACATATTGCCCCTCAGCATCATATCTTTACACATCCGATTTGACATATTGACTGCGTCTGAATTTCCTTTAGATCATGACTTCTGCTGCACGATGTTCTTATTCTATCATGCCAACTAAATCTAGGATCCAAATGACAAAGGCAAGGCGACGACTGCGTTGACCATCACTTCATTCATGGTTCCAAACTTGATAGTTGATGACTTGATGGTTGAAGAAGCAACCATGTCTTTTTTCACCGGATTATTGTCCATGTCCTTTAAGCACAATTGGAGTTGTGCACTTTGCCTTATGATCCATCTTTTTGTGGGTTTCTTCTCTCGTGGAGCTCCAGATAAGACTGTGATCTCAAATCTTCTATCCAGTTCGTCGAGATATGACCCTAACTCCTTTTGTAATGTACCATCATTTTGCTTATCCGGTCGACCTGCTATCCGACTTTCAGCATACTAGCGCTACATCCACCTCTTATGGGTTTTGTGAAGCAGATGATAGGGCTTATATCCAGCACAATACCAATAATCTACCTCCATAGCATGTGGCTTGAAAGTCTTCGACTTCTAGATCTTCTGCCAAACCCATTTTTTCGTGTAGTCCTTGGAAAAAATGACTTGGAGCTTTGGCTCACCTTGCCCCCCATGGTGTCGATTGTTCTGCTTCACCTGTCTATCCTGCAACTTTGATCCCAAACGTTGGAAAATAGAATTTTGCCCGTGGCTTTCCAGAGGTGGTTTCGACATGTTGAGGTTTTTACTTCTTGTTGGACACCTCGTCCCTCTTTCTTCGACTTCATGCTTACACCGAGTACAAAGCACTTTAGAATGAAATTTGGCCTTTTTGGCTGAATACTCTTTTCTAAGCTTGACATATCTTTTCCAAACTTTTCTAGATGACGTTTGTCGCATATCCACCCTAACTTTGGGTTGTGTCAAATATGAAATATTGGCCAAAATCATATTCGCTTCAGCCGATGGGAAAATATTATTATCCACTTCCATTATTTCTTTCCCTTTATCTGGGAAATTTAACGTTCCCTTGTCAATCATCGCCTGGATAGCATTCCTGAAGACCACGCAGTTGATAGTCTGATGCGACCATGTACCATGCCATTTGCAGTATGGCTTCTTCTTCATCTCCTTAGCTGTTGGCAAGATATGGCCGTCAGGTAATTTAATTACCTTGTCGGCCAACAGATGGTCAAAGATCTGGTTAGCTTTGGAGATGTCAAAACTCTAGACCTTTTCTTGTTCTACTCGATTCTTTCTTGTGTCCATCACCAGCTGTGGAACTTTCTAGCTCTTTACTAGTCTGGCAAGATCCTTGCAAACATGTGGATGTGTGGCTATTACCTTTGCCACATCCACTTCAAATGTTCAATCTACGCTTTCTTGGTCCTCAGCTTCCACCAAGTGAATTTCAGTATTCGGGTCCTTATAGTATGACCCTCTGGACGAGTTCTTCCTCTGGTACTCCTCCTTCAAAATGCCTTCATATCGAGTGGCCCGAGAGACCAACTCGAACAAGTCATGGAACTTCATCTCCTCAAACTTCTTTTGAAGCTTGTAGCTCAGTCTGCCTTGTGCTAGCTTGACGAACTCTCTTTTTGGTATGTCCAAGTGACATACGATCCTTGCCTTCTTGAATCGGGTTATAAATAATTGCACCGACTCTTCATCCATTTATCGCAGGCGCGATAAGTCAGCCATGGAAATCTCCAGCTCAATCTTGTAGAACTGCTCATGGAACTTCTGCTCCAATTCTTGCCAACTATGGATTGAGTTTGGCTACAAAATGATGTACCGAGTGAAAGCTGGACCTGTCAAAGAATTAGCAAACAACCATAACTTCAGGAAATCATTGGCCGCTGCTTCTCCGCACTGGATGGTGAAACGGCCTATGTGCTCCACGGTGGATTGTCTTTCCTCGTCAGAAAATAGGGTGAAGTCAAGAAACCTGAATCCTTTAGAAAATTCTATCTGGTCGAAAGTGTCAGGGTATGACCTCTGATAAGACAGACGTCCAGTTCTTTGAAATGCAGGACCCATCATCTCTTGGATGATGGTCTCAACGACTTCCCTATCTATACCTTGGCCGTGGTTCATTCAGTTCGGTCCATTCCTCCGCGCTGGGGCATGGAAGTTTACTTGATAGGCATGGGCATCATAGTGTCCATTCCTATAATTCTGTCCATAATGTTCTGCATGCCCCCCGCCATGAATCTGGTTCTGAGCTGGCAGGTTTCCATATGTTAGAACATCCACTCTCCCTCCATGTACGTTGGGTACAGTCTGAAAAGCTTGTATCATGTGTTCTTCCTGACCATCCTTCATGATCTGGCCTTGGTTATCAGCATGCTCCCTGGCAGAAACATTGTTCCTTGCCGGTGGGGAAATGTAAGGTTGGACTTGCCGTACAGGCATAAACCTTACATCGTTTCCACTGGACCGGGCCCGAAAGGCAGGTGCCCTAGTCCTTGGCGTGTTGCCATTGGGTACGGCCTGAAAGGTTTGCACCTGTTGTTCCTCCTAGCCATTAGTCGGCCCTGCGCCATTCAACGCAGCTTGGGTTGTCTGCACCTGCTGGCGCAACAATTCTAAGATTCCTTGCAACGTTTTCTGCTAGGTCTCTTGGTATGCTTCTAACTTCCGGGACAGCTTGCTGATCGAATCTTGAGTAGACATCTCTGTCGTGTCCTGAGTCTTGCCAGCTTCCCTTTCAATTCCATCCTCATCTGACATGTTTCGGCTGCTAATGCCACCGTGGTTATCGGATTCCTAATTCTTGGAATGAGTCTGCACCATTTCCTCAGTCGAAAAATGATGTCCCACTGGGTGTGCCAAAAGATATGTTTGTGCAAAACACAACAATCAGTCGTCTCAAGTGTGCGAGTGTGCCACTTCGAACCTATAACAGTCCAAAGAAAAAGTAAAGTGTGTGCCAATTAATATCAAATTTAATCAAACGATTGTATTAATTACTGAGAACAAAATAATTAAAGAGTTACAAATGCCTTTCAGATCCAAGGACTTTTAATTAAAATTTTCAACTAAAACACTTGACTACTCGAAGTAAATTCTAACGAGAATAAACTAAGTAATCTATATTTTTTGGTGTGTATGGATGCACGAGTCCTCCTCAAAGTTGTTGAAGCCTCTATTTATATAAGATAATGTGGCTCACAAACTCTTTGTGCTTCCGATGTGGGACTAATGCCAATTTCACTTTCAAGCCAAACATTTATACTTGGTCATTTCTAATGCATTTTCATCTCCAAACAATGTGGGACAAAGCTATTCCAAAATTAATCTTAAATAAATATTAATTTTCTTAAACAATTAATATATGGTCCAACACAATTACTATTATTTATTAGTATTTTTTACCTATACTAAACTTTCTTTTCAAATAAAAAATGGCCCATGAATATTGTCTAAATGTTTGGAAGATGGGAAACAAAACTTCCAATTTTGTGCCAAATTTTTCATTTCCAAAAATTTAAACTTGCCTTAAATTAGGGAAAAAATGTAAATAGAAAAATTTGAAGTCATTTGAAACAGTTCAAAATCGGAAGCTATATTATGGACATTGTAAAATTTTCACTTTTAAACTCAAAAGTATGGATCCATTATTGGTTCCGCTTTAAATTTGGAAGCCATTTTATTTTTATTTATCTTGAATTTTGTATCATATATGGTGGATTTTGATAACATGTGTCATCAATTATTACAGTTTGAAATTTGTACTCAAAGAACTTGCCTACTTAGTTGCAAGCAACTGAACTTGCCATAAGCTACAGAGTGAATTAGCTTAAGGTGCATATCAGTTTCAACATTGAAATTGACATATATGAAGTACAAAGACATTCATGTGTAAATAATCTGTATATTTTGGTGAAATAGATGAAAAATAATTTTAGTCATGTTGTATAAATATATTTCTAGACAATCTTTGCATTAAAATATTATAACATGTAGCAAGTCTACAATACTTACATGTGTAGAAGTAGGAATATAGATGGTTGCATAAGATGTCAATATATGTGATAAATAATTAAACAAATATGTTACTTTTTACAGTCTTGTTGATAGCTTTGCCCATGGCTTTGTCATTTAAAGAATGGATTTGAAAATTGAGTTAAGAATTATAGTCAACAGGTAAATATAATCGCATAATAGATCCTCAATATAAAAATTTTTAGGTACGTTAAAGGTGTAAAACTAATATTGGGAACACTTAATGGCAATCAAGTGAAACACTTTCAATGCAATCTTACTATCACCTAAACATAGTGAAAGCCAACTACTAAGTAAATAAGGCCAATATAAAATATGCTACTATATATAGTGTTTTGCATAAAAGGTTACACTGTATTTGTCATATCTTAAGATAGAGGAAGCCCCATTTTAGTTCAGCTATCTACTCTTATCAACCAAGGTGTCTCCAAATTAACCGCCTCTGTCTACACAAATCAATATAAATAGTAGTTTTTGAGCATTCAAAATGAATGAAAAGCTCAATTACTTGTCACATATACTATACTTGTCAAATTATCATAATACCACTTGGATATATATGATGATACAAATCAATTGCTAATCAAAAAAACCACTTTTAAGTCTGAAAATTGAGTATTACCATTCAATGTAATTGCAAGTTTCAAGTTACAAAAATTTACATTTTCATTATATTATACAAAAATTGAGCATTACCATTATATTATACATTAATTACAAGCTTTACAATTATTAGATGTTGTCTATCGCCTTAGTATTAGGGTCTTGTTATTGCTTATCTATTACCTTTCATCGGGAATTATAGTATGTTTTTGCTATTGGTTTTATTCGTTAAGGAATATAAGATGGATAGGATACAACCGCGGAATTTTTACAATGGCCAAATGGAAGCTGAAAAAACAGAATAGGCAGCTGATCCATATCAACAAGAATTGTGTAATAAAAAGGACGATCATGTAACCTTGGATAATGAAGGTCAAAGTTTGTTGGCTAGGGAGACATGGATCATATACTTGTTGATATTGAAGTAGGAACAGATGACGATGATAAACATTTGATTTCCATTGGAGATGATAATGATGAATAGACATAGTGAATTTCATTTTTAATTTTGTTGCATGTTGATTGTTATTATCATACTTTATTTTACTATACTGTTTTATGTAATTTATTTTATAATGTTCGTTGCTTATTATTAGTTGAAATAAAATATTTGTTGCTCAATTGGAATAATGATATTGTATTTTCATGTAACATAGTCTAAATAGCATGTATTTTCCTTTGTTATCATTTACTAGATAGTGTAAGCAATGACAAAGTCAATATATTTGTGGTGCAATGTTTAAGTTACTAAATAAGCAGATATATTTCATAAGAATATTCATATGGTTATGTTGGATGTGAAAGGTGTAAGCACATCATGGATTAAAGTTGAAAAGGTACCAAATGCAGCAAACATAACAAAACCAAGTATATATTACTCAAATTGCTGAATTATTATTATAAATTGTTACATACTTTGATTATAGGCACACACTGCTGAACATGTGCAGGTCGAGGTCGAGGACATCTAAGAGGAAAAAAATGGTATATCGCTAGTAGATCAAGCCCTAGGAACAAAGCAATACCATCTTCAGAACTTACAACCCCTACAGGAACTTTAGAACCTGCAATTCCTAGCAACCCAAATGGATTGGACAACAATGGTGATAATTTACTACTTATGAAACACCATTTAATATTTTTTTGACTTTTATTTTGTGTATTTTTTTTAACATAGAAAGCAAAGGCACATACAACTCAAATAGTGGAGGTAGAGGACGGGGAACAAGAGGATAGGGGTATATTGCGACTAGATCAAACCCTAGGAAAATAGTAAGATCATTATTTGAACTCAAACAAACCACTGCAACTTCAGAATTTGAAAATCTTAGCAGCCTAACTGAGTTGAACAAAGATGGTAACAACAATAATATAAGTTGCAAAAAATTGAATTATTCCTCCGAATGGTACTTTAATATTATATAATTTGCTCTTAATAATTGATGATGAAATATACTTAGCCACATATGACTCAGATACAACACAAGATAATGAATGACTAATGAGAACAATATCATCAAACCGAGTGTCTGCAAATCCATAACCACCAGCTGAAAGTGTAGCAAATAGCATCAATAAAAATCCACAAGAATTGGAGAATGATGGTAAACCAGTATATCAATATGAATATTATATCACACATTGCAACATGTATTTGTTGTATCCTTATTTTGATGACATTAAGAAAGTGAACGAGATCATGTTAGCTATAATAAATTATAAATATTGCTAGGGAAATACCTCAGATTTATTCTTACTACATATAATCTATTTTTTTTTTTTTTTTGCAACTTTAGTTTTCAGTGGCAGCCAAAAAAACTTTAAAAATATGTGGAAAGATCGTAGCTATTCAATTGGTAAAGAAGAAGCAGCAGGATGAACAAGTGAAAGTTAAAATATCTAAGGACATGATGAGACCGATTGAGAATTATTCTGAAATGATGACTAATGCTAATGGAATGATTGTACAAAGTCTTGCACCACTTACTGTTGAAGGATGGAAAAAGAATGATAAAAATTGGAAAGAGGGACTGATAGATCATCCTAAGGTATGTATAGTCATAGTTTGTATACTATAATATCATTTTTCTTTTATTTTCTTGTATAAGTTACTAATTTGTGCAAGAAAAAATTCATGAATTCATTGATCGATTGTCATATCTTATGAGGAAGATTATTACAAAGAAGCAATCTTTGCATCTATAAATCGATAGTATAAAGGTTATCGCTATAGGCTTCATAAACACTTCTCAAGTTCAAGATAAAGGCAGCAGCTCTTAGAAATAAGCTGAATGACTGTGTAAATGATAAGGAGTGGGCATGGCTATGTCATTTTATCTCATCACTTGAATTTATAGTATGCAGCTACAATTTTTTCTCATCACTTTGTTAACACTTTTATAATAGTAGTTGTTTGATCATTATGCGTTACAATATATGCTAAAATGTTTAATACACTTATGAATTGACAAAAAAAAAGTGATGTGAATAAGAAAAATAGGGCATTACGAATGACAAATCATTGTTCTGGAACAAAGTCATTAGCTCAAGTGTCTACTAAAATGGTTAGTATATACTTATTCTTTCTTAAGCAAGAAGCCACTGTCTTTTCCAAACCTTTCTTGTCTATGTTCCAACATATCATAAGCAAATTACAAGAAAAAAACAATATCATAGCCAAATTAGTTTGTCAAACACATGATGTATATACTGTTGCTGATTTTAATATATGTGACAACTTAATCATTTTCAGAATAGTGGAGAAGATGATGAAGTTGATAGAATTCAGCTTTGGTATAAGACACATTTTAGCAAGAAAAATAACAAATGGGTTGATGAAGAATCAAAGCTTATTTAAGTAAGACTTCTGGTTCATACTAACCAATTATTTTACATTTATGATTTACATAAGTTGGATTTTTATATAATGTTTATAATGATATTGTTGTAGAAAAAATTAAGAGCATTGCAATTGCAATACGAAGTTGAAGGTTGTACAATGACTATAGATTATATATTTGACATCGTTTTACCTCCAAAGTCTAGTTATTTGCATGGTGGTTGCCCAGGTGCTAAGTGCCGTTCAAAAGCAGAAATGGTTAGTGAGCAATGAAGAAAGGAAGCATTAGAGAGAGTAGAACAGCTGATAGAATGAGCCAAGAATTGGAGAAAAAGGTTTTAGAATTAAGAGCTCAACAAGATGCAATAGAAAACAGATCTTAAACAATGTTTGAAAATTTTAAAGCTGAAATTGAAGCTAAACTTCTTGAATTGGAAGGATCACATCCATACTTCACAACAAAACTTTGGTAAAGCCCCCAATTTTGATATATGATAAATGCATTACTGAATTTATACTTGACTGTATATGGTGTATTAAGAAATTCGTTTTGTTGTTTGTGAATGAAACATAACTTGTCAATTTATTAACATATAAGGATTCATTATTTGGAGTTCTGAGCCTTCATGAACCTGATGCAATTCTTTGATTTTGTAAACTCAGCTTAGATGCATATTTTAAGAATGATTGGGTCTTCCCATATCTTTCGAATATATATTAGTAACCATCTTTACACTAAATGATAGTTATCTTTAGAATCTCTGTATATTTTGATCAATAGTCTTTATTTAGGTATATGAATTGTCAGTGCTTGATGGTTAGACTATATAATTGTCAAGATGAAGTTTCAACCTACGTAGATCTTTGTAGTAGAGTGTACTTGGATATGTGAAGTAGGAAACTTAACTTAACCTGCATATACCTAATAGTTTTTTTTTTTTTATGTAAGGGTGAAAAATGATGATGTACATGTACATGTGGTGATACATGTAAATGATGGAAAAACAAAATATGTATCGGAGACATTTTTGAATTAATATGCAATTACCAGTTACCTGAATGAGTGTTTATATTTTTGATGAAATTTATTTATACTTGAGTGGATGTATATATTAGAGGTTATGAATATTGAAGGTGGAAATCTCAATGACTAATTGAAAATAAGATATGGTTTCATATGGCCACAAATTATATTATAAAAAAACTATAGCTACAAATTAATTAAAAAGTAGCCACGAAGAAACCAATTTTGTAGCTGGTCGATACCAATGACAAACACATTTTTGGTACCTTATGATGGATTGTTATAATATATATTGCCGTAGCATTTGACCAATAGTCACAGATAAATACAATTTATTACAATTATAATTTTGTAGATATTAATTAAGAACTACAAATAATATGTTGTACCTATTGGTAGTGAAAAATATTACATGTAGCTATTACAAAACATTTATAAAATAAATTTTGTAGCTCTAAGTAAATAGTTAAAATAAATGTCAATTTCGTAGCTGAAAAATCACCTATTAGCTACGAAAATAGACTTAATTATGGTTGACTATGGTTAATTAGTTTATTTTGATTAGCTTCGACTTATGTTAATTTTGTAGCTGTTGAGAATTAATCACACACTAATTGCTACGACCTATCCACGAAAAATTATAGTAGCTAAATAGGGAACAACTACAAAAACTGTTAATTTGCTACACTAATGGCTTATAACAACTTATCACTTTTCTTGTAGTGAGAGTACCATGCAATGTTAATGATTTTGCAAGTGTTCCTCAACAATTTGAATATCAATGGCAATTCCACTACTACTCTCATTGTTTTTGGCCTTCAAGATGATGCTTTCTTTTTCTCCAAATACTCATAGCTGCAACTCACTATGCTTCAATATCATGTCATGCCTTGGAAACTTGACGATATGCCCTGCAATCTCTTCCTCACGGTTCCAAGATTGACAGGCTTCTTGGTCATCCTCTGGCAGTCACTACTATGCTAGCTGACCAATACGCAACCTTTAATGCAGTCAAAATCACTAAAAGGAATCTTTATAATGATGGAGGTTTGATCGTTTATGGTGTTGATAACTTTTTATATCCTGCTTTTCAAACCTTGAAAAATCACACGGTACGATCTAAAGGAAAGACATGCATGCTGAATCTAGTAATATATTTTCTTGGGTGATCAAAGGGTTTACAGAGAAGTTGTTTCTATTGCTATCTTTCATGGTGTTTGGTTTGATTTTGATAGTGGTTTGGCTCACTACTTCTCGTTGTATTAACTACACTAGTAGGGTACTCGTCCACACTGTGTGGGATAATTTCACCACATTCATACATATTTGATGAAAGAATGAAAGTATATCTCAATTATATAATAATTAGGATTGAGTTGTGGTCCAGTAAAATTGGTATTGTATGGTTACAATTCAGATATGACTGGGGATCCTAATTATAGTAGTTTATTTTTATCATAACTCTACAATATTTTTTTACTATATTTTATTCTTACTGTTTTAGCCTATAAATAAAGGCTCTAAACCTCCATAAAAAGGGGGCCAAAAGAAAACCTATACTTCTTCTTTTCTTTCGTTTTATTTTATTTTATTGAAAGTCTAATTTTTCTCTTCTAACTTTACCGTTTGAAGGTCTTTGGCCGGCACCACACCGACGCCTCTAAAGACCTCTTAATGTCGTGTTCTATTTTGCAGGCTTATAGATTTTTTGATGGTAAAAAGGGTGCATGATTGGCATTGATGTGATTTTATGCATCAACAGAGACGATCACTATATTCCTCTACAATAGGGTGTATAGAATTAGTCGATGAGTTCTTTTCTTTGTAATCAATTTTTTTTTATTTGTTTGTTTGTGACGAAATATATATATACATATTTTATTTTTTTCTAAATTGTCCTATGTTCTCTTATACATAATGACATATTAAATGTGTATGATTTTGCTTGGATCTTTGTTGCATGTTTATCTTTAGTTGGGCATATAAAAACTCAGTCAATTAATGCTCAATATATCATAATGAATTGTTTTAGGGAGATTTGAAGTGCATTACATAATGTATTTCGTCTAAACATATTTTATACAGTTTGTACTGGTACATTTACTGATAAAATTTATAGATCTAATATTGAAATTTGAAATAGAACAAAAAAAAAATTTGTCTCTAATTTAATAAAGTATATGACTAAAATCACTTTGTAGAAAAATAGTATACATACAAAAAGAGTATACATGAACATCTCATAACGTGTATGACAGAGGGAGTTACCATAAGTAGTCCCTTCCCAAATTACTCAATGTATGACAAAATTATCTTATATCTAGAAAAAATCTTTGTGTATTTTGTAATATTTCCATAAGTAAAATGGAATGTACCAACAATTTATTGTTGTTTTTTTATTTTATTTTTTATATTGATGTTAATAAGATTTAAACTCGGATCATTATCCAAAAAATCACTATAAATAAAAACCTTTTTCGTGACACAATCTATGCAATGATGCATGATTTTTTTTGTCACAAAAATAGAGTTTGGTGACGAAAAAGAGTCATAGAAGAAAATAAAGCAATTTCAGCATCAATTATATAACTTAACCTTCGTTAATGTCATATAGTTGTAAGTTAGTGACAAAAAAAATCTTATTTATCACTGATAATTTCTAAAACGAAAACACCTGTCATCGCTAATTTTGTGACAATTCAATTCATGGCACATATTCATGTGTCACTAATGTGCATTTTTACTGATCTGGATCATGCATTTATGACATAAACATAACGTATCAGTGTTATTTTTGTTAATGTTATGACACAATTCATGGCTTTGCCTTCATGAAAACTTGGTTTATTTTTTTGGCCCTAACTAAATGTTGGTTTATTTTTTGTGTTTCTCCCTGTGACTAGTGGCTTTGCCTTCATGAAAACTTTTTCTTTATTTTTAAATAAAATGCCTTTTTGAAAATTTGCTACTAGGAGGTGAATTGCCTTAATATTTATGTCATCTTAAAAATGTTCACTCTCAACAATTATCGGAACCATCTCAGTATTTGCAATTTATCAAATCTTAAGGAGTGATCTATAATAATACTAAACTTCATAAAGTCTAATTGGAATTAACTCTAGTTTTAAACTACAATCCCATCAACAATTGCTTAAGGTCCCCATTTGTAACTTGAAAGAAAAACAACAAAATGCAATTTGTAATTCAACAAAGAAAACACTTTCCTTGGTTGAAATCTCCCAATAGGACAACTCAATCTCGAATACCGATCGTTCTTAGTAATTTAGATTTTTAGGTTTTGTCCACATGATGAGCTTTATGCAATTCTAAACCTGAAAGAGAGAATTAAAACTTTAACAATAAAGATTTATAATATTGAAGATTTCCAATTATGCCTTTGCCTCTGCAAAATAGAAATAAATGATAATGTCCAAATTATAATTTATGATTTTATAATAGCAACATATATATTTAATTACTTATATTAATAGTAAATAATATAGTTTCCTAAAATAAATATATTTTCCATAGTTTTTTTTTAATTAATTCAATAATGGTTTCCAAAGTTGATTTGGGTTGACACTCTATACCTAGTGAGCTTTATAGTAACAATACTATTAGTAGTGAAATTAGGTATTAGAATTATAATAGGATTAGATGGAAACCATTTCCACCAAGAGCATAGTAAATGCTCTAAAAGTATCTCCAATAGCTTTGTCTATTTCTAAAATATTTTTTGCCATATAGGATATGTAGACAAACTGTTACAAAAATCTTTTCTAATGATTTTGTCTAAGAAATATGTTAAGTTGATGTGGCATAGAAAAAAATAGAAGCTGCCAAGATGATTGTCTACCTTTAGAAGTTTTGTTAGACAGTCTAACACAGCAAACAACTCTTATCAAGATTTTTATAAAAGAAAAAATAGATTAATAAATAATTATCTTCTTTTTTTTGTTAAATGAAATTTATATATACACATCATCGATTAATTGAAATATAGATAGAATCATTGGAATATAATTTTTGAATTTAATGCATATATAATAAGTATTCATGCCACATAAACTATAATAAATATTCATGCAACATTAATTGGAAGCCCTTCCAATCTTTGTGCCAAATAGACAGCAATCCATAAAACCATGGAGACACTCTAAGTTAGTTTTGATATCCTAAACCCATCTTTATATAGTGCATCACCTTATATACCACATCAAAGGATAGACAAATTTGAGATTTTAACCTTAATACTTAGGATTAACTCCCAACCCCGAGGTTCCACACTTTTCCAACGACCAAACTGCAATACAATACATGTTAGGGGGAAAATGTACAAAATACAACTTTAAAAAAAAAAAAAAAAAAAAAAACAAATTAAAGAATAAAAGCCTTAAAGTAAAATCTCAAATATTGATTTTTTTTTCTTATAATATCATAGAAAAATCATCATTTATATTTTTTTAAACAATTTTTTACAAGAATAAAAAAAAAAATATTTTTTCTAAAGTATAATACAAATATTTTTTTTTTGTAAATTTAATTAAAATATATATTTAGAAAAATGTAAGAAATGATTTTACTAAAACTAATAAAAACATTTTAGAAAATGGTTACAAGCAATACATGGAAAAACTTTTTAAAAAATCTAATATTTGAGTGCTAAACCTGTTTCTAAATATGGTTCAAAAAATTTAAATTTCTTATTTTATAAAAAATTAATAATAATGAACAAGCTCTAATTTCTTTTAAAGAAAATTGCAAATGTTATAATATATAGAAGAAACATAAGTAAAGAGAAAGAGCAAAGAAGACTAACATTCTTATTATGTGTATTTTACATTTTTATAGACTTTTCTAAGATCCAGATAATGACAATTAAAAGTAAATAACTATCGTAGATAATACAAGGTAAATAACATTTGTTATCTACTTCTAAAAAATAAAAAAGGCATCCACAATCAATATTATCATAACACTTCCTCTTGAATGTCCAACCAGACGCATTAATATTGCCTCATCAAAAACTTTACAAAAAAAAAAATTAGTATGACGAAACCATGATAATGAAAAAAATTACTGCCGCGTATTCTCCCTCTCAAGATGACAAGTCAACATCTTGTTAATTATGTAAATACATTACATCTACAAAAATAATTTATTTGATAAAATATACCTGATACTTAGATAAAATAGACTTATATGATAATTATTCAACTTATACGAACATAAAAATAATATTTTCTAGAAGTTTCGATTCTTATATCCTAAATTGTTCGAGGAAGTCATTATTATCGAGCGATTGATATAAATTTACATGTTATATTCATGAGATGCATATAAGTTCTTAGAGACTGTCAAACCAATCGAAGTTCTAGATATAATTGCATCTTTTTATTTAGGCCAATCTTTTTTCACACTTTAATATTTGCTTTCTTGATCCTCATTTTACTTGCAATTTAAAGACCTCATAATATACTTATTATTTGGTTTCATGATCCTCATTTTACTTGCAATTTAAAGACCTCATAAATAAACTAACTTCGTCCACGGTTTTTTCATTTTTTTTCATTGCAGTTTGATAATTCTCCAATAATAATATAACTTAATGAGATTTTATTATAGTCAATGTATCACGTACTTGATCCACTTCTAAGCTTATTTCATTATTATATCTTTAAACTCTTTTGGAACATCTGTCTTATCTTATTTTGTCAGTTTGTATATTTGCTATTTTTATCTTTGGAGAAATTTAAATTTGAAACTAATTCGCCTACTCAACTTCATGCGTATTGTAAACTAATTGGTGACTAATTGTTCAAGAACATCAATTTTATAGAAGCATTTACAATTTAGTCACCCTTTGTATATTTTTATGTCATTGAATGCATCTTGTAACTAATTGGCCATTTTTTATACATATACAATTTCCCGAACTTCCAATTCATATCAATATGAGTCAAAAGAAGATGCATTCAATATAATTTCTTTTACTAGCTTTTTATTTACTACTCAGATGCTAGTAAATCAATCTCATCGAATAGATATTAATAAACTAAGTAGTAAATATATTACCTGACTGGGGTTCAAGATATTTGTTAATAAATGGAAAGTATCTGTTAGAAAATAAGAAGAAGAAAATACTACTCGCTTTCAATCTTTGAGTAGAAAGGTTATATATGCATACATAAGGTGAGCTCTTAACATCTAGTTGCATGAATCTTAATTAATTAGACATAGATAAACAATAATAAATTCTAGATACATGAACAATCCCTACAAAACACATACACGCATTCAACTTGAACAACTCAAAAGACATATGAACTAGACACTTAGGAAAAATATAGAAAATGCACATTATTAATCTCAACAATCCAAGATTAACGCATAATCTCCGAAAATCTTCAAACTTGAGAGGCTTTATAAAAATATTCACAATTTGATCTTGAGCCTTCACATACTTGAGCTCCACTTCTTTTTTGGCAATACATTGTTTAATGAAAATCTTGTATCTATTATGCTTGCTTCGATCATGGAACAACCAATTCTTAGCAAGAGCTTGTGTGGACTTATTGTCAATACAAATCTTTGTAGCGTTTCCATTTAAGACAAGTGAAGTTCCTTCAACTACCTTATAAGCCAAATAGCATTACAAGTACAAGAAATTGCCACCACATATTCGGACTCACAAGTTGAACGTGTGGCAATTGATTGCTTCTTAACTCCATGTTATTGCACAATCTCCCAAAAAAAACCAAAGGTATTTTTTCCATCATCAATGTCCCTGCAAAATCACTATCACAAATTCTGCAAGCTTGAAATTATTAGATGAGAAATATAGCCCAAAATCAATGGTATATTTTGGTAACAAATGAATCTTCTAGCAACCTTCATGTGAGTTGAAGTAAGAGCTTCCGTAAAGCAACTTACTACTCCAACCACAAAGAGAATATTGAGCCTTCTAAATGTCAAATATCTCAACCTTTTGTCTCTCATGGCCTCATCAAAGTTCATGGGTTCACAATCAACAAAGAAAGAAAACAAGTCATTTATACCAACATTTGTAATCTTTTCAGTTTCATGATAAAGTTCATAAATACTCCTTATTCTTTCAGTCTTTCACTTGAACTTTCTTAAAAAAAATGTGTGATGTAACATGACACTACGCTAAAAACCTTAATCGGCGATACTAAATGCGCGATGAATCAAAAAAATTGTGTCACGATAAACTAACGGCGACACAAACATAGTGTGTCGTCTTTATTTGAACAAAACAGCGACGCAAACAAGTCGCTAAAATGTGCGTGAAATCATTTTTCGATACACGCAATTGACAAACTTCGCAAAAAATATGGCGCCAAGCATATTCGAGTTAGGGTTATTAGGCAAGTGTCGCGAAAAATAAGCGCGTCAAATACATTTCGCGACAGACATTCCACAAGTGTCGCCGAAAATCTGCGCTCCAAATACATTTGCGACAGGCATTCGTAAAGCGTCACGGAAAATATATGCAGCAATCACATTCAGCGACACCCATTGGAGCAGGTGTAGCGAAATAGTTGCGTGCCAAATACATTATGCGACACATGTACTTGAAATGGCGGAATTGAGCAACAAGAGCAATCTGCGACAAGTTTCTATTCAATCAGCGACACTAGTATCGCCGTTTCTCTTCAATCGGCGACGTCTAGTGTCGCCGTTTCTCTTAATACAGTGTCGCCATTTCTCCTCACGATTCCAGCGAAGTTCTCTTATAAAAGACTGATATTAAAAAGTATTTGGACTAACATGCATTGGTATTTAATTCATATCACATTGATAATTAATTCACACCTACCACAATTATTTCACAATACCAAAATAATCAATTCACACCTACCATTTTCTATCTATAAATACATATCTCTATTTTGAAAGAAAATCATCTATTACTATAAAAGAAACATTCATCAGAAAAGGAAAAAAATCACAAATACATATGCATGCATCAATAATTGATATAATTGTTGTGTTCAGTATGCACCATACATATATATATATTTATATTTATATGATACCATATATGATTGATTTTACATTTTTGAACAATAATGTGAACTTACAAACAATGCTTTAAAAAAAATTACGGTTATTTGCGACGCCAGCGTCACCAATACTGTATTATTGGAGACGTTGGCGTCGCCAATACTGAATTATTGGAGACTCTAGCATCGCCTATAGTGGTATTTTTTTTTAATATTGAAGTAATTTAATCTCTTCAACTACAATATATAAGTTTAAGAATTAAAATGTATATGAAAAGAAATCCAGCTGTATAATTATATAACATATCCATTATACAATTTGTTCGCATAATTTTTATTAACTATGCAAACAAAGTACAGATATTGCATGCAAATTTTTTAAAGCTAGTATATATGTCAATTTATATGCATGCATCAATAATTGATATAATTGTTGTGTTCAGTATGCACTATACACATATATATATATATATTTATGTTTATATGATACCATATATGATTGATTTTACATTTTGAACAATAATGCGAACTTACAAACAATGCTTTAAAAAAATTTACGGTTATTCGCGACGCCAGCGTCGCCAATACTGTATTATTGGAGACGCTGGCATCGCCAATATTGAATTATTGGAGACGCTAGCATCGCCTATAGTGATATTTTTTTTTAATATTCAAGTAATTTAATCTCTTCAACTACAATATATGAGTTTAAGAATTAAAATGTATATGAAAAGAAATCTAGCTGTATAATTATATAACATATCCATTATACAATTTGTTCACATAATTTTTATTAACTATGCAAACAAAGTATAGATATTGCATGCAAATTTTTTAAAGCTAGTATATATGTCAATTTATATGCATGCATCAATAATTGATATAATTGTTGTGTTCAGTATGCACTATACATATATATTTATGTTTATATGATACCATATATGATTGATTTTACATTTTTGAACAATAATGTAAACTTACAAACAATGCTTTAAAAAAAAATTAGGGTTATTGGCGACGCCAGCGTCACTAATACTGTATTATTGAAGACGCTAGCGTCGCCAATACTGCATTAATGGAGATGCTAGTGTCCTGTATAGTAATTTAATCTCTTCAACTACAATATATAATTTTAAGAATTAAAATGTATATGAAAAGAAATACATCTATATGTATGCATGAAAACACAATTCTTTTCCTCTCAACCTATCTCCCCGCGGGACTCAAACCCAACCTCATATTTCACAAAAACAAGCCGCCGCCGCCGCCATTGCCGGACTGTCTTCCTCTTAAACTCTCTCCCCGCCGGACTGTTGGGCTCCATTACCGCCACCGCCGAACTCAAATGAGTATGCAACTCCTATATTAGTTGACCAAATTTTTTTTAATATCTTTGTTAAAAGATGGATAAATTCAATTATGGTAGAATAAATTAAATATTGTATTTAATATGACTCTTTGTATGTTTATTGAATGTATATAAATGGATGTTGTATATGTTTTGAGTATTTCTGCAATAGAGAGATGCAGAAAATTGTAAGCTATGGTTTTTTCCGTACTAGTCAAAGTACTATAAGTTGTCTAATATTGCAATGGATTATTTGAGTTTTATTAAAACATTTGTAATTAATACTTTTTGTAGAGACCATTGGATGCTGGGTGTTGTTGATCCATATTTAGCAATTGCATGGTTTCATGATGTGCTTCCGAAGAACAACCGTAAAAGAATGGCCGACTTTAGAGATTTATTGGATAGGTAAGTATGCATAATTAACTATATATGTGGATGATTATTAATAAAATTTAATAATTAATTGCTGATTTTATTTTTGGTGATTTATATAGCACATACTTGTCTTGGAACTGTACATCCAACGGCCAAAAAAAAGTTCGGTACGAAAAACTTAGATGGCCTAAAACAAAGGTACATCAATAATATTTTTATACATAAATTTGGCTAAGATTTTTACACATAAGTATTTATTAATAATTATAAATACATATTAATATTGTTTGTCTAACAAAAAATTACTTACCTATTTAATATAATGATTAACTTAGTTTTTTGTATCACTTTTGTATAGACGATAAAACAACCAGGAAATACCGAATGTGAATATTATGTGATGATCATGCGGGACATCATAGTAAATAATGTTGCTCGAGAAAATTTGGAGGACATGGAAATAAAAATTATGCTTTTTTTACACTCAGTAAGAATTTATATTATTAGTTAATACTTATTTTAACTACTTGTTTGGTATGTATGTGCAGTTCCAAAATAGTGCTTGGACCCAACAATATGTTGACCATTTTATAGCAGAATGGACAGCTGCTGTACTCCCACTCATATCGTAGTAAATTATATATAGTAGTTCCGCTTATATATACATACTTTTACATTACAAAAACAATGTCAAATTTAATTATAATACTTATGGAAATATTTAACTGCTTGTAATTCTGTTGTTCGCATTATTTGTACATATGTAATTTTGTTGTTTGCATTGTTTGAAAATATTTCATTTTTCTTATATGATTTGTTATATCACTTGCCTATTGATTCTCATTTTGACTAAATTTAAGTCCTTCATCATTCTATTGCCTATAATAGATAATTAAATTTAAATTTGTTTAATTTTAATTATTTATATTTATACATTTAAATTTCTTTTATAAAATATTCAAATGAGATTTAAAAAATTGTTTAATTAGTCAATACAAATAAATTTTAATTATCCGGTGACGTCTTAAATATGGATTTGCTGCGGTTTTAACAAACTTGTCTAATTAGTAACGAATTTTGTCGCCAAAAAATTGTATCAGGGATGAATAATTTTTGTGAAAAATTGTCAATTGCTGTTGCCATTCATGGTAAATTTCGACAAAAATGGAGGAACAACAGCGACATGTTCTGAGAAACGGCGACGCATGCATCGCACATACAGTGAGAAACAGCGACTCATGCGTCTCCGATTCTATGAGAAAAGGCAATGCATGCGTCTCCGATTCTAGGAGAAAAGGCGACGCATGCGTCTCCGATTCTAGGAGAAAAGTGCATCCATACGATGAGAAACAGAGACACATGCGTATCGGATTCTATGAGAACTGGCAACGCAAGCGTCGCCGATTTGTTGAAAATACTGCGACACTTGCGTCGCCAATGTATAAAAGACATCAGCAACACTCCGCGTCGCCAAAACCCTTATTTTATGGCGACGCAATTTAGACGTTGCGAATATTTTTCAGTTTCTGCGACACCCATTTCCTCGACACATCAATTTAGGTCGCCAATTACAACTAGCAACGCTAGTTTTGCATTGCCTATTAGGGTTTTTGGCGTAGTGTGAGTTGGAGAAAGAGGTGGCATAGGCACCATGACCTCTTGATCTTCTTCTCTAAAATTTGAAAAAAATTCATAAACTCTTTGTTAAGTTCATGGGTTCAAAATCAACAAAGATAGAAAACAAGTCATTTATATCAACATTTGTAATCTCCTCAGTTTCATGATAAAGTTCATAAATACTCTTTAGTCTTTTAGTCTTTCACTTGAACTTTCTTGAGAGGAATATGTGATGTAACATGAGTTTGAGAATGAGGTTGCATAGGCACCATGACCATTTGATATTCTTATCTAGAATTTAGAAGAAAGTCATAAACTCTTTGTTATTGTGCCTACCAATTTCAAGTACCACGAACTTTTTTCATCCCTCTCTTCATCATTGAAATCTACCAACAAAGTTGACTCCACTTCATCTTGCTTGTCACCAACAAGATTGACTTTCTTATCTTTATCGACGAAAGCATTATGACACTTTCAAGAATAATGACAATATTTTTGACAATTATAATTTATAATATTCAATGTTAGACTTATCATACAGAACTTCATTTGTTCTATAATTGTTGCTTCCATGACTTCTTAATTGTTGGTTTTTACTTCATTTTTCGCATCATCTTGCTTGCTTTTTCCTCTACCTCTTTGGTCGTGACCATGACCATGTCCTTCATCTTCTTCTTCCTCTTCCACTTCCTTATTCTCGTCCTAGTCCTTTTTGGCTCCTTTCACCTCTATCATCCTTTAAAAAGACCATTGATTTGAGGACTTGCTCCAAAAGCTCTTCATGTCTCCTCTTAATTTTGTCTTCATGAGTTCATGGAATTCCTTTCAATTCATCAATTGTCAAAAAGTCTAGATCTTTTATCTCATCAATGACACACATAGCATAATCAAATTTTGGTATTAACAAACTAAAAATCTTCTCCATCACATGAACGTCTTCTATTTTCTAACCATATATCTTCAATTGACTCTTTATAGCCTTCACCCTTAAGTAATAATTCAGAATGGATTTGGAATCCTTCATTCACAAAGCTCCAAAGTCACCTCGTAATGTTTGGAGTAACACATTCTTCACCTTGTCAAATTCTTGGAGAAAGTTTTTCAAAAATCTCCCAAGCTTACTTTGCTTTAGTAGCATCGGCTATCTTCATGAACATTGATTCATCCAAACTTTGATAATTGAGGGTAAGAATTTGTTGATCCTTCTTCTTTGTCTTTGTCAAAGCATCTTTGTCATTTTGAGACAACGATGCTTCATCCTCAGGTCGAGTATAACCTTTATCTATAATCTCCTGCACATCTTATGAGCCAAGCAAAGCTTTCATATAAAGACATCAATTATCATAATTATCCTTTGTAAGACAAGGAAATTAAAATGAAAATAAATCATTGCTACCCATTTTTCTCAAATCTCAAATCTCAAAGCCAAATAAAGAAGTTCTAATACCACTTTATTAAAAAATAAAAAGAAAAGAGTTAACTGTATTTTTTATTATTTTATTGTTTCTTATCATACCACTTAGTTTAAGTCTTTTATTGTTTCATAAACATCTAAATGAATTTTTTTTTATGCTTGTACTATTATTATTTTTATAGTTTTTAACTATATTTTACAAAAATGTTTTTATAACTTTCTAGATACTGACTTGATTGTCCTTTAAACTATAATAAATTTATGCTTTTGGCCTAATCAAAATGTTTAGACAAAGGAAACCAAAAATATATTGGAGCTTAAAGGGTTAATATATATATATAATCAAAGATTAAAGTGCAAAATATGATATAATTGAAAGATTTGGTGCTAATTACCCTTAATAATATCACTATTATTTTCGATTGTTGCATTGGATTTAACAAGACTATTTCAAGTATTGTTCAATCAAATTCATTTATATATAAAAATAATCTAATACAATTCAATATAATTATGCTAAAAAACAGAATCTTAAAGTGATAGTTATTATTATATTTTTTAGTTATTGCATACATAAGTTATTCTCTTTAAGATTTTCATTATTAGCCATTTGTCAAAACTAATATTTAAATATATAATATAAATTTGGTGAAATATTAAGTTTTTAGAGGTAAAATAATAAATTTTACTTGAGTTCAAATAAATATCAAAATTTCTGCTTTCAAAATAATCTACAAGCGGATAAAGGAGAAGGTTTTGAATAATTTTGTATCAAAACCGTCATAATGTGAAAATTTCTTTTTTCTATAGTCATATCAATTCACTATTTAAAATACTTAAACGCTAGTTTGAATTGAAACTACCAGTGCTTAAATCGATGTTGGTTTTGAACTGAAACAGTAATTTTAAACAACATTTTACCAAACATTTAATCTAATTTATGGTCAATAATACATATTCCTAATATTCAAAAATAAAAAAATAGGTGATTCTTTGTGCAAAGAAAATGAGCATCGGTTGAGAAGCAACATGCCCTGCTATGGTGTTGAAGGAGAGGCCAAGCCCTATTAAAAACAATTTAAAACAAAATGAGAATAAGAATCAAGGATGCAAAAATAAAAAAAATTCAGCAAAATTTTGACTTTTTTATGATAGAGATTAATTTAAGGTTCCAAAAGGAATGGTGAAATTATTATAATTTTCGTCGATATTTGCATCAAAATTTTTATATCATTTGCTTTACAATTTGGTCAAAATTTTCATAATTTCTATGAAAATTTTCAAAATATCCATAGAAATTTTTAAAATATCTATTAATTCTTTTACAAAATTTTTAAAATATTATATTTTTTTCATATTATAATTATTTGTTGATAACATAAATTTTTCTAATATTTTACTATTAGATTAATTGAATTTTAAAGCAATGATAAAACAATTGAAAAAAATAAAAATAATGTAAAACAATTATTATAGTTTAAAAACGAAAGAAGAATAATTATAATTTGAAAGAAAAAAAAATTATTTTTTATCCATTTGGTATAAGCTTTCAGCTTGTTATATACTTACTTAATTAGAGCTCACTTCACTTTCCCTGTGAATTTCTTATAAAAATTAACAGCGTGATATATAATATATAACTTATACTTTTGTATTTTAACAGTAGAATTTTAAATGTCATAATAAATCTAAACAAAAATTAAATTAAATTTGAAAGAAAGGAAAAAATAGTAAAAAAACAAAAGAAAAAAAGACAAACATAAAATATAATAAAACTTAAAATAAAAAAATTATTTGAATATAAATAAATGTGAGAAATACAGATATATGGAATATATGTGAATTTGATTCAAAGTAAAATAAATGTGAATTTGTTTAAAAAATTATGCACTTGTATTATTATTTTAATTAATAATTAAATTATTATTTAATAATAATATTTTTTTTATTGTCCGCGAGTGCTATAAGTTATTTGATTATGAACAATATAATTTCTATTCAATATTTTTAAAATTTTTATAGTTAAATTGATAAAATATTTAATAAATATTGAAATTTTAGAAAAAATTTGTATAAATTTTTATGAATTTTTATTTTTTATTTAATTTTTAAAGATATCGAATATTTTTTTCATATTTTTACTGAAATTTCTATATTTCTAACATTTAATATTTATGTTCATACCGATATGATATTTGTATTAAGAAGTCATAAAATGGGGTTATTTTGGTAATTTTTTAGAGGTTGAATAATCAATCGAGCTCCTTTTCGCGAGTCCACTCCTCTCAAAACGCTTCTAGTTACCAACAAAAAAAACTTCTCTCAAAACTCTTCTTTCCCAAAGCTTTGAATGCCCGCGGGGAAGAGAGACTGGAAAAAAGACTCTCTCCGAGAAAAACCGATAGAGCAAAATCCCAAACCTTCCGCCATTTCCCCGATGGACTTCCTCCGCAACCACGTGGCCAACTCTCCCTCGTCGTCGTCGTCCTCCTCCACGTCATCCATCACCGTCACTCCAAACCCCACCGGTACCTCTGCCGGAGCCGCATCCACCGCCGACGACCCCATGCACTCGTGGTGGGAATCCATCTCCAAAGCTCGGTCTCGCATCCACTCTCTCTCCTCCATTGTGGACCCCTCCGTCTCTCCCTCTCTCTCCTCACTCGCCGACTCCGACCGCCCCGCCCTCTCCCTCCTCTCCTCCGCCGACGCCTACGTCGCCGTCTGCTCCGCTCTCTCGTCGCCTCTCTCCGGCTCCGGCTCCTTTCCCCTCTGCCACTGGCTCTACGACACCTTCCTTTCCTCCGACCCACACCTACGACTCGTCGTTCACTCGTTCGTCCCTCTCCTCTCCGGCACCTACCTCTCTCGCATCCACTCCCTCTCCTCCGATTCCCCTTCCCTCGCCGGCTTCGAAGCCGTCCTCCTCGCTCTTTATGCCGCCGAAACCAAGGCTCGAGCCGGCAAGCCGCTTCTCGTCTCAGTCCCTGACCTCTCCCAACCGTCCCTCTACAGCGGCCCTCGCAGCCAATCTCCCACGCCGCAATCCAGACCTTCCGTCGTCGTTCTATCGCCTCCTCTCGAGCCCCAGATCGCCGTGAAGTCCACGAAGCGAGGCTGCATCGTCGGCGTAGCCCTCGATTCCTATTTCAAGCAGATCTCCCAGATGCCGGCTTGGTCGAAGCTCGATTTCTGTCTGTTTGCTACGTCGTGGGCTGGCCAGGACTGCTCCTGTCAGCATCAATTGGATGGTGAAGCAGAGAGTGTTGGGTTCTCGGAGAATGGAAAACAAATCGACGAGGCCGCGGAAGAGATGGCTCATTTGGGAGTAATTGGAAATGGCTGTGGAAGCAGCGGTGATGGGGTTTCGAAGGGGTCGAGAATTCCGTTGCCTTGGGAGCTCCTGCAGCCGGCATTGCGGATTCTGGGTCACTGTTTGTTGGCTCCTCTCAGCTCGCAGGAGGTTAAGGACGCTGCTGGGGTTGCGGTTAGGCGTTTGCACGCGAGGGCGTCTCATGATTTGGTGCCGCAGGCGATCTTGGCGACCCGAAGTCTCATTCAGCTCGATAACAGGGCTCGTTCGGCAGCCATGGCAGCTGCTGCTGCTGCCGCTGCTAATTCTTCGTCCAATGCAAACACACCGAGCAAAGCTAAGAAACCTGAAATCCTTTTGGTTTCCAAGTGAGCTGTGAGTTGTGAGTTGGTTGGCTTTCGAGTGACGCCATTTGCATTTGGAGGTAATAGATGTTGTATAGTTTTCTCAAGCTGCCTGTTTGTATCTGTAGATTGTAGTGTTCTTGTTGCATTAGTATGCTTATTTATGGATAATTTATACGAATTGTAGCGTGTCTGACAGAGTTTATTCCTCATGGTTTGATTTTGTTGTGCATTTTTTTTTCTACATTAATGGTGTATGATTTCTCTTTGAATTGTTATTGTATTCAAGAACATTGGAAAATATTCTTAGTCACCTGTTACTGAGCTTCGCGTTATTTGATTATGCCTTTACATTAACTTGCTGTTGTTTCTTTCCTGATGCATTTGTCTCGTTTACTTTTCATTTACTTTGGGAAACTATTTAAGAAAAAAAATTATGTGGCTTTATGCTGTTGGGTGATGATGGACTATATTGATCTAGTTTACTTCAGTGGTTGAAATGATTATCAATGGAAGCAATTTGCATAGTTTGCCACATTTTGAAGAGCTAGATTTTCTCTACTTGATTAATCTCAAGCAAGATGAAATATGAGAGTACTTGCTGTTTCTCATATTATACATGTTTTAGCTTTTTATTGACTCTGTTTGTACCTTCTTTCTTTGTTGGATGTTGGAGAAGATGGGCATGCCAAGGCTTCCCATGTTCTTTATTTATTTGTTTACAATTTAGATTTCTTTATTACGTGGCTCTGTGTAGATGTTTAGTAAATTCAGTGAAATGAATATTTCATTTCAATTATTGATCATTTAACTTATTAGAGGTTTCCCAGTTATAATTGGTGGGGTTTGGGGTTGCATTTTAAAGGGTATAGGCATACTTCCCTTGGATGCCTAACCAAGAAATTTTCACTTTCTAAAAATCTTAATTTTAGAGAAAACCCTTAGGCCCGGTTAGATGGTGGCACTAGACAGGCTGTGTGTATAAGATTCAATTGTATTGAATAGGACAGGATTCGATCCGATAGAATATCTTCTACTTGTTTTATACTAACAAAAGTTGAATTGGATTAAATAAGGTTTTTTTTTTTTAGTTTTTTTATTTATTTTAAATAATTTGTAATATAATTTAAAATAAAATTAATTAAAAATTATTTTTGGACTTGGCTAAACTTAGAGCGCATTTTTTGTAAATTTTCCAACCGATCAATGTTGATCGATGCTAGGTCAACAGTTGGTCAACACTGATTAATGTTGGTCAATGCCGATCAATAGTTGGTCAATACCGGTCAATTGTTTCTAATTAAAATGGTTTTATCTAAATATATGTTTTTCAATGTAGTTAATTGCTGCAATTGATTAAAAGGATATAATAACTATTTAGGTCGAGACCAATTAAAAAAAGTTGCATCAAAATATGGGATTGGGATAAATTCAATGTAAGTTTTGTTTGGTATAGTTTTTATTTATTTTTTTTAATATTTTATGAAAAAGTTATTTTTTAATAGTTTTGATTAAAAAAATTTTTGGATGCCAGAAGCACTTTTAGAAAATTATTAATACTTACAAAAATAAGTTTTGAGTTTTAAAAGCTGTGTTTGGTTTTGTAAAAGTTATGTGAAACATGGTTATATAAAAACTCAATCCATTTTTTATTTATATTTTTTTTTTTGATAAACCAAATCAATACAGTATGGTGATCTAAACAATCCTTAATATTTATCTCTTAGTATATCTAAAGATGAAAATGTCAATATCGACAGAAATATTAAAAGTCAAAAATATAAAATTATCAGTGAAAATATCGATAAAATATTGATATTGATAAAAATATAAAATAAATAATAAAAATTTATAAATATAAAAAAATATAAATTTTTTAATGAAATTTCAGAATATGCTTATTTATTAAATATTTTATCAATTTAACTATAAAAATTGAAAAAATATTAAATTAAAATTATATTTTTCATAACCAAAAGTTTTATAGCACTCATTGATACTAACAAAAATATTATTATTAAGTAATGAATTATTTATTAATCAGAATAATAATACAATTACATTATTATTTAAATATGAGTTAATATCACAAAAATTTTTTGTCGTTGAAAATTTTCATTTTCATTTTCATCTTCATTTTTAACTATGTATTGAGTGATATATTGTTCAAAATGCATATTTTCTTGATAATTTTGTATGTACTTATTAATATACCAACTATATGGTTTTAATATTGCATGTGATTGTATTACTGATAGTTGTGATATAAAACTTTGTTGATTCTGTTCATAAATGCTAACCTCTTATGGTTGAATTTGAAAATTTATTCATGAGTTATTATTTGATGACATTCTATAATCATCTACTAAATAATTGTTATATTCAATTCCAATTCTAATTGATTCAAAATTTGTAAAAAAATATTCTAATTTTTGTTGTGACATTTCCATTATATCTCTTTTTCTACGCGTGTAGTTTTTTTTTATCGCACCAATTTATGGCCCACATTCTTTATTTCTATGATTTTAATCTTGTGTTGCATGAGTGTAATATTCTTCACCAGTAAATGGACTCAATCTCTGTTAAATTGGTCACTCTCTTTGGTAACCACTTCTAATTTTACCAGAGTATCTATTGATATCATCATTTGAGCCAGAGTTACTATCAATGGTTTGAAATTCTCAACATGCACCTTTAGAAGGGATTGAAGCATTAGGAGTTCTAGTTGGCTGTCTCATAAGCTTTTTAAAAGAATCGATACTACTAGGGTCTATTTATTCGACGGTTACTCTTTAAACATTTATACATTTATCTTCTGTTTGTAGAGCAATTTTGGGTCAGAGTTCCATTTCTTATCAATATAATTTTGAAAATAAAAAATGATTATAATTTTGAAAAGAAAAATGATGCTTATGAAGTAAAGTGATGTGAGTTTTAACAGTTAAAAATTTTAATTGTAGATATTTTATAAGATAAATTATATCTTACATGATTAAGCAGTTGATTTTATTTTGGAAAAGTTCACAATAGAATAAAGAGAGTGCTAAACTTCTAATCAAGTAAACTTTTTTAACTTGTCTAAAGTTTGTGCCAAAATAAACTTTTTTTTTTAAATTATAATTATTCTTCTTTTATTTTTAAATTTATATTTTTTTTAATTGTTTCAATATTGCTTTCAAGTTTTAATTCGCCTAATAATACAATGTTAATAAAAATATATCATCAACAAATAATTATAATTAAACAAAAATGCTCTATTATTTTATAAAAACCATGATTTTTTTAAAATTTAATAAAAAAAAAGTTAACAGATATTTCCATGAAAATTTTAATTTTTTTTTATGAAATTTTTAAAATTTTTGAAGAAATTATGAAGCAATTGATATAAAAATTTTGATAGAAATATTGTAGACATTTTGGTAGAAATTATGATTTTTTTTTTTTAAAAAAAAAACTTTAAAATCCTATCCATACCATAAGAAAAATGAAAATTTTATTAAAATTATTATTATTTTTTGTTCCTGTTCGTACTCTAAGAAAAATGAAATTTTGGTGAAATTTGGCCAAATTATCTATAGATCACATCATATTTAATGAGTAACGACCATGATGATAATTCTTAGGCTGCTACAGTACAGAGCCAGAATTTCTATATACTTGTGGTCTTTTTATTTTAACCCCAATTACGTAGGAGGTACTCAATTTAATTTTTTTTATTCAGTCGTTGCCTTCATATTATATATTCATTTTTCATATAGGATACTAGAAAATGGAGGTGGTATTGTGTAAGTCATGGATAGGAAATCAGATAGAGAGCTTAAAAGTATAATGGTTCCAAAAAATTTAAAGTAAACAGTGTCCCTATAGTATCAGTTCTAAACGATAAATTTGATTTTATACTCGCAAAACTGTATAACATTAACATGTTCTATAAAGATAAAGTAAAAAATTTCATGAGTAAAGTATCCATTGTATACACATATAGTATATTAAACGTTTAATATAATATTACATATATATATGTATATATAATTTATAAAACATGTATAATATATATGGACAGATATAATCATGTTTTTATTCCACATTAAAGCATTTTTAATTGTGCTTTTTATTTAGAAAAATATATTTTTATTATAAATAATATTTATTCTAAATAATTTCAACATTATTCTTTAAATTTTTATATATTGATAGTGGTGCATAGGAATATATAAAGTAATAAATGAACTTATAGAGATAATATACATAGGAAAATGTAAAGTAAAAGCATATCTAATGGTGTTTTTTTTTATTTTAAATAGCATAATTTTTAAAATATAAACATGTTAAAGAATTTTATTTAAAAAAAAAATGAGTAAATTTTTTTATTCAATTCCAATAACACTATTTAA